>JBBBDQ010000792.1:855000-1045000 GCA_037127315.1 Ascarosepion bandense | reverse complement strand
GTCAAAAATACTTTATTACATCACCAACTTTTGTTAAATCCATTCGTAAAGAATCTAACGGATATTTAACAACTACCGCAACCGGTGTCGACGTAAAAAATGTTAGAGATATCCAGGTGTCCGAGGGTTGAATTCCTCGTTGTGATGCAATGGATATCGCCTCAGATATTAGAAAACCAAGTTTGAATTCCAGTCAAGCTATGGGTTGAATAGCAGAAGAGACGTAGTTGACAAACATGCTACTGCAGAAAAGGTTATCTACCGCGGTAAAATCTGCCCAGTCAGTCATGAATTAAAAGAAACATGATCGCTTAAGCGTCTCTCCCGTAACTTAACTGACTGAATACGTGACAAGAAAAGGGTAGTTCATGCCTTCACGCATACAATAACAACAGTTGCACCAGGAAAATTGATTACTGTACAAGTTGAAATAGACAGAAGAATCCGGAATGGGTTTTTTGTTTCTTTTTTCCGACAAAAAATTTAGACCAGGATTCTTTTCAATCATTTCACCCAAGCAAGGTTATAATGTCACTAAGACGCAGAGATTTACTGGGGATGAAAGAGAATGAGAATACGTTAGTGGTTAGAAGCGAGGAAAGGACAATAAAGGAACAGGTTTAAAAAAAGATAGAAAGCAACAATTAATATTGCATTCAAATTTTTAACGTTGCATTAAAACTTTTAGAAATTCTTGGTTGCAGCACACCAAGAAATCGTAAGGAAGATCCACAGGAGTGAAAAGACACAGATAGAATATAAGTGATAGTTACATGTAGTTATTTATACTATTTACATTGTTCGGACTGTTGCCTTCATCTTTGCTGCCATATTCACGTTTCGGCCGTTGTACGCTCCGACCTTCTTCAGGTTGTTGGAATATCGAACTGAAGCCTTTATTCCGTACAGCGGGGAAGATTGCTCTATTCCCCGAGTCATGCTTCTACCAGATGTTTCAGTATCAGTATCTCCCTTAAACTCAACTTTATAAGATCTTTTGTTCGCCTCACTGGATCCTACCAACGCTTTTATCCACTGATCCATGGTACTCTGGATAAAAGAGCTGTAAGTTCAATACCTGGCTACAGTAGAGGTGAACAAATAACTGAACGAAATAAAGGGTTCTGTTAGAAATTCCAATCATCTGAAGAAGATCGGAATACACAAAAGCCGAAACGTTGTGAATATTGCAGCAAAAATGAGGACAATAGTCCGAACAATGTAAATAATTACAATACCTCATCTCAGAAATATAGACAAATACATATAGTTAGTTCATTAGTAAAACGGTGAGACTAGTTGCCAATCTAGTAGCTTGCTTAAATTCATGTAGTCGAGAAACTAGGGAAAAAACTCAACAAAACAGTTACCATGACAATATTTGGAGAAAAGAAAGAGAGAAGCTATCAAATAAACATGTTCCTGTCTATAAATAATGGCTGATCAAAACTTATTTATAAATGGAACTTTGTGTGTGTGTGTGTGTGTGTGTCCGTTACCTACAGACTCCGAAACGGCTGAACCGATTTTCTTGAAAATTTAAACAGTTGTACTATAAGCGTCTGCGAGTGTTCTTAGCTAGGTTTTGTGTCGAGGTACCCCCGATAAATATCGAAAATCGATAATCGAAAAAATCGGTTTATAGAAGGAGTGGTCCGATTTTAATCAAATTTAATACACTCATAGACAAAGACATAAGAAACGATATTCAGAAGTTTCAAGGTTGCAGTTCTTACAATAGTGCAGAAACTCGATAATATATATATATAAGAGGCAAGATGTTTGTGTGTGTGTGTGTCTGTTTATCTGCCTGTATGTCTGTATTTTTTCAGCCCTTTTATTTTAGCTTTTGCTTCGGGTTTGGCTCTAAGTAGGTATAATTGTAGTTCTTAGTCTCAGCCATGATACCGTTTATTCAGAGGACTTATTTAGCCTTCAAAATTCAGTTTACGATGAAAAAAACTTATTTGATATCGATACCAGGAAATCAAAATTTGACTTACATCCATTCATTTTTCTTTCAGTCTACGGTTTCGCTTTAACTGGAAACAACTATTGCTTTTTAGTCTTTCGTGCCAACACCCAAAATGTCTGAGCTCCAGGACCATGAATTAGTTTTAAAGCTTTCATTACACCCGAGCAACGCCGGGTTATACTGCTAGTATGACATAATTCAATTGTTATCATGTATTGGCAATAGGTATCTAGATGTTAGAACTGCTCATCTGCCAACTGAATACGATGAGTGGGTTGTAGAATGGGCACAAAAATTTGCTTTAACAATAACTTCTTATTGCCCCAACAAAACTAAATAGGGAGAAAGCATAGTTTATATAGTAATCACTGCCTGATGAGGTGCTAACAAAATAGTGCCGAAACACAACAGCACTTGTGTTGCAGTCAACTATGTTCTTCTTATAAACTTCACACTCCACCCACGTCTATTGAACAGGTTAAGAGGCTCATCCCTTGTTCCCTGTTTAGGATGTGGTTTCTGGCTTTCTCTTTCCAATCTTCTCACTTTTTTTTTGTTGTTGTTGTTTTTTTCAATTGGAGTAGATAGATCTATCTATTGCCCGGTTCACACACCACCCACGTCTATTGAACAGGTTAAGAGACTCATCTCTTGTTCCCTGTTTAGTATGTGGTTTCCGGCTTTCTCTTTTCCAATCTTTTCACTATTACGTAGCCCCCTGCACATTAGTGGCGTTACCGCCTTACTCGGGGTGATGCGATTAAAAAAAAAAATGAAATGAGGGGTAAATGGAGATGTGTGTGTGTTGAAATGTCCTTGTTTGTGTGTAAAAAATTCTATTGCAAATATTGAGAGACTTACTTGGGGAAAACTCTTTTACTAGCTTC
This sequence comes from Ascarosepion bandense, assembly GCA_037127315.1. Classification (NCBI taxonomy): domain Eukaryota; kingdom Metazoa; phylum Mollusca; class Cephalopoda; order Sepiida; family Sepiidae; genus Ascarosepion; species Ascarosepion bandense. The sequence continues at coordinate 1,042,138 of JBBBDQ010000792.1, read as the reverse complement.
ATAGTTATCAGCTTATGATGTAGGCTGAATGTATGGGACACCCAGTGAGGATCGAATTCACTACTCAATTGTAATGATTTTAGCCAGACAAGCTTGCTAACCATTACACCATCTCGAGGTGCCCAGATCAGCTTATGATGTATAATGCGACACGTGGTTCGCTAGGGACTAAGAATTCTCAAGGAAGGGAGACACGTCTTCTACCTTCGATATTCCGTGGGGAGGAAGGGCGAGAGAGAGAGAGAGAGAGAGAGAGAGAGAGAGAGAAATTCTTTCATGTATTTTGGTAAAGTGTTTTTTGTTGGGGGTCAGATTGCTGGTATGTATTTTTTCTTAAAAAATGTATTGCTGGTAATATATATTTTTCTTTAAAAAATGTATTCCTGGAATTTTTACTATAAAGTCTATGTTTATACTTTAATATTGTTTTCACACCAGTTTTGGGGATAAGCAATTTGCCCATAGCTGGGACCCTAACAAGTGCTACCACTCCGTGTCAGGGTGAACCTGGAAACAACAGCAATTAAGAGGTGGTTCCATGCTACTCAAAAGCTCCCAATCAGAGGCCTTGTTGCTGGATGCAATTTATTGTCCTAACCATGACCACCTACAGTTGGACCACCCTGTATATCCACCTGCGGTACTAAATCATCGATAAGATCTCATGATAACTCCAGTATAAATCAAGCAATAAAGGCGTTCTGGTATTCACCATTAACTGGATCAGCTGAACACTCGAAATGAGTTTCTGTTTGAAAGCAATTACCTTTTCTTTCATTCTTAGTCGCATTTAAGAAAACCAAACTTCCAACCGATACATACTGATAAATATCGGAGAGCTAAGTTCATAATCAGTAGTTCTGGTTCGGTTCATACTGTTTTTAAGGAAACCTTGGGAATGAGCAAGCTGTCTGCAAGATGAGTCCAAAGAATGTTGACACCAGAGCAGAAACTGAAACACTTTTGACTTGCTTCCAGGCTGACCCTGAGAATTTCCATTGCAGATTAGAAACTCAAGATAAAATCTGGGTTCACCACTTCGAATCTGAATCAAAATTTCAAAGCTAACAGTGGAAACACTGGTTATTCATTCCCGAAGACGTTAAAGCAGCAGACAGTGTGTGTTGGCAAGGTGCTGGCATCAGTTTTTTTTATTCTGAAGGCGTAATCATGATAGACTGCCTGGAAAAGGGGAAAATATTAATGGACAGTACAATTCATCAGAAGTAAGACAACTGAAGGAAGCAATCATGTCGAAACGCAGAGGGAAGCCGTGAGCAGGTGTGCTCTTGCTCCAGGATAACGCAGGGATCAGGTTACATGGGCTGAATCAGCAAACTGTGGCTTTAAATTGCTATCCCATCCTCCTTACTCACCAAATTTAGCTCAATCTGAATCCTTCCTGCTTCCTAAAATTAAATATCACCTGTGTGGTTGTTATTTTGGAAACAGTGATGCGATCATATGTGCTATTGAGAAGTTGTTTGAAAGTACAGGACCCTCACCTTCTCCCGTGATGGGATTGCAATACTTAAATATCTTTGGACCAAGTTTATTGACATTAAGGGGGATTATATTTAAAAACAGTGGAAAACTGTCTTGTCTCTCGAACTTCTTCTGGGTGAGGCTTTTTAAACGACCTTCGTAACAACATGCCTAGCTAAGGTGGTCGTCGTGAAAAATAGGAATACAAATTCAATTCCCGCTGAGAAGTACATTTTCATTACTAAAGCTTTCGATGAGAAAAATGAAAAGTCCCAACGATACATTTGCGTTCCTTAAAAAGAGTAATTGAGCTTTGCCTTGTTGAAAAAAAAAATCTTATCATTAAGTAAAAGGTAACTCTATCAAGATAATTTTTTGTAAAGTATTTGAGGTATTCTGTTGATTATGTTACACTTCATTAGATACCGTATCTTATCACAAGAATTTTCTTCAACTACTTAAAAACATCAGATAAACTTCACGTGTATTTAACATAGATTGAAGGATATGGTCATAGATATCAAGAAGTGAGAAGAAGACGTCAACGATCGCTCACGCTTGAGACGAGATCTACACCGAGGGCTGGAGCGTGGAGAGGGAAAACGAAGGTTTGCCGCCGAGGAGAAGCCTGATCGACGTAAAAGAAAACAAAAAAGGCGACATCTGGGGAGAGCGTCGTCACATGCATTGGTTGCAATCAAGACTGTCACTCCTGTGTGGACCTGTACAGCCATCAGCAGTTGTGGCGTAACATTTTGGGCGCAGATTCATGGTCTACTCAGATCGACAGATGTCATATACTTTTGGTTCGGTAATTTTCGTTTTGGTGACAGCGAGATGATTAAATTTCAAATTGAAATTGTCCATTTAAAATGCTCCATTTATACAAAAATATATATTCGTAATAAAGAATGTATCATACAAATGACTTCGTGTCTCCTTATACTCCTTTTCTGTTACTTTGGGATTGTTGCCAGGTTCAAAGGAAAATTAGCTCTTGCAACATACATTTTAATTCAAATTATGTGGATGTACGTTTGCGTGCGCACATGTTTATTTTTTAAAATATCTCTATAAATTTAAAAACAATAATTCTCTTTATTACGTAGGATAGGGACTGTCCAGACTGAGGGGAATGCATTATCCCCGTGATCTATTTCAGTCAAATTGTGTGTGTGTGTGTGTGTGTGTGTGTGTGTGTGTGTGTGTGTGTGTGTGTGTGTGTGTGTATTAAATGGCACAAGCACATATAACTTACTTGAAACAGGCACATGCATATACATGACACACACGCATGTGCAGTCCCACGCAATCAATATGTAACGGACAGAGAACCAGCTTTTTGATAATATAGATTTAGAAAAAAAAAGTTTTCTCTTGTTTATTCAATCTTTACTTAAAATGAAAAACAAAACAAAAAAAATTAAAAATACGGGAAAAGCTGGGAACTTTTGCATCATCAAATAATTTAGAATAAGCATTCTGATTACCAATTTGTTCTTACTGTTTTGATTTGATTTTTTCTATCGTAGATGTTCATGATGGCATTCGCGGACGACGAACGCCAATACTAGCTGAGCAGTGTAATTTGTCTGCTTTGATTTCTGTGTGTGTCCTTAAAAAGCTACATGAAAAAGAAAACTCAGAGGGAAAAGTGCTGAAGATCAAATCTTATCAAAATCAGAGATTGGTCAATTTCATCAATTTTTGAAACTTATAAAACTGGGGGAAGGCAACGATGGGCCAGCGAAAATTCGGAGGTGTGGATTGGCTCCTTCTGGACTTCCCCCCATAGAGTCGTACATGCATATGTAGAATTTAAAAGTTGTGTTGGTACCTTTTGTGGGTAGGGGTGCGTGTTCATATGTGACACAGAGAGAGAGAGAGAGAGAGAGAGAGAGAGAGAGAGAGAGAGAGAGTCAAACACATACAAACGTTTAAAAGGTTCAAAATTCCTAGCACCTGAAGAAGGCCGAAACAGCCGAAATGTCATTAAATTTTTATTAAGAATTATTTTAAACATATTTTCGACTTTCAGAAAACGTGGCGATACTAATTATTTTTCTTTTGGTTGAAAATTTGTGTTGAAATAAACACTGGAGCAAGCCAGCGTGGTTGTTTACCGCTAGAAAAATTTGATCTAAACAGAAGTTAGGCCGTTGTATTTGGGTCACCAGAAAACAATGGAAGTAAATGAAATAATAATTTTCGAGGATTTTGAAGGAGATTGAACATCGTGATGTATTTTTTTTTACCAATGGTGAAATATGAATCTAGCATAAGTTGAGTGCCGTTTAATTTGGGTCATCGGAGAACGGTGGAAATGAACGAAAGAAATTTTTGCAAGTGAAATTGAAATTGTGATTACTAAACAAAAGTGCCTTTGAGAGGTCACATGATATTTGGCTGTAGTAGTGTCGTGATCACTTATGATAAGCGCGTGAATGACCTCACTTATAACCTACGGTTTCCTATATAAGCACGTCGTAATGCTGATGAAAAAAGAGTCGGTTCACGACCGTAGAAGCTTACGGTTGGGTGTCGTCGGTCTCCCCGATGAGGGGAGGGGGTGACAAGCGAGATCAGAACCGTGTGAGCGTACGGGTCAATCCACCGCTGGAGTAAGGTTACTGACAATTCGGACCAATCAACCACCTAACCGAAGACGTCTTTGTATGAAAAAGAAGAGTAAAATATATTTTATATTTTACTTGCATTTGATCCTATTGTGTCAGACCGAAGCTTATCGCAGATTGTATTTTTTTTCTTTCTATTTCTTTTTGCTGTATTCTAAATGTTTAACACCGGCTAATCCCAGCCGTGTCTACATCTTCAGTCGACCGTGAACGAACAACGCGTCTACTTTCTGGATCTGATAATCACAACGTGAGCAAGAAGCAGATTTAAACCAGTGAGCCGGTTGACTGACATTCGGAGGCTCAGGGCCCTATGGCCAACCTCTTGAGTTCGGTTAAGAGCAAACAGACACCTCAATCCGAAGACGAAGACGCCGAAAGTTGAGGGGCCAGAGTGGAAGAGTTAGGTCTAGTGCACGTTGACCCGTGGAAATAGCCCGAGGGGCGAGAGTGTTAAAAGTGGTGCCGTCGTGACGACCAATATTTGATCCCTGGGAGCCAGAGTGTTAAAGGTAACGTCAGTACCATGATCTGACCATCGTGGAGCCAAAGTGTTAAACATATGTAAACGATTAAACAAAAAAACATACCAAAAGTTAATATGGACCGTTTATTCTCTTTTTTTTTTTTTTTAAATATAAACTGTAGTGAAATAAAGTTCTTAATGTCTCTTGGATATGTCCGCTTTCTTTTTGGTCCAAAAGTTAGGGTAAGTAAGTATAAATATCATTATAATGGTCGAGCCTAAGTCAGCATTGTGCAGAGTTGGAGCGATCAAAGAAATGTTTATACTTACTTAATTGTTGGTGGATGTTGAGCATGGTTATGTATGCTTTCTTTTTATTGGTTCAGAAATCAGAGTCGTTATACTGATCGAGCCTTGCGCAGAGTTAGAACAACCCTAAAAAGTTTATACTTACTTCTTCATTCGAGGTATTAGAAGAGACGTGTGAACGCCATGCGTTGAGAAATGTAAAAAAAACTTCAGTCGTCAGTGGAACGCGGAAACGAACGTGCCCCAGCTAGGTCGTCCTTTTTCCACCTATTGCTATTTCTTGGACTAAGAGGGATTAAAGAGAGAGCGAGAGAGATATAGGAAATGCTTACTTTTTATAGCCTTAAACAGCCTCACCTAACGGACGTTTGACGAAGCCAAATGAGGTAATAAAATTTTCAGTTCTTTATTACTAGTATAATAAGAAAATGTATTTCTTTTTCTATTTTTTTTTAGTTATTATTATTATTGCTTTTATTTCATTTTCGCACATACAAAAGCAACTGCACATTTCCTTTTTCATATAAATTAGTGAAACAAAATTCTTAATGTCTTTTGTGTATGTCCGTTTTCTTTCAGAAGTTCAGAAGTTCGGTTAAGTAAAAATAAGCATGGTATTCATGGTCGACCTCAAGTCAACCTTGCGCAGAGATGGAACAACTAAAAAGAAAGCTTGACTTCTTTTGCGAGCCGTTGGGTTAAATAGCAGGACAGATTGGGTTCTATAGCCGTGGTTGGCAATCGGTATACCGCAGAATGAAATGGCAACCTACTGCGGAAAAATCTTCTTCAAAAGAGCCCAAACGAGTATCACCTATGGCACTTAACTGACTGACCGCGTTTTGAAGCGAGGAGTGAAAGAAATTCACACAGGAATATGTTTGTCTTTTATATACTTAACCAGCGCCACTTAAAGGAATTTGAAGAAACCACCTGAGATAAACGTATTTCCGGTTTATTTACTCTTAGCATCATGGGAAAATGTATTTTTTTCTTTTTTTCTTCATTATTATTATTATTATTGCTTTTAATTCATTTTCGCGCAATCACTGTAATTACTAAGAAATACATATTTTTTTCGTAAAAATTTTAATTTTATCCCTTTTTCATGAGTATTAAAAAAATGTATTTCTTCTTTATGAAAATTGAATATTAGCATTTTGGTTGTCGGTGTTTGTTTATCTCTTAGCACACAGAATTTTAGACCCAGTCCGACGCTGTACTTAACGCTATTTTCACGTCGTCATGAAGAGGAGCAACCATTTGTAGAAAGTACAAGAAAAAAAAAAGATAGATAAGCAAATCCAATGTCTTCAATCTGATGACCGGAGTCCGAGGCTTAGTGACCTGGAGCTTACTCAACAAGTTGCTGGCCTCGATTTGAAAAATGTTGATCTACAACGAAACCATCTCACACAAAATGCCAAACATGTCCTCCCACCAACCCTACATAAAATATTAACCGTAATACACAAACCCATCAATAACTATCCTATTTGCTTATTTCTAATACGACTTCAGTATAATACGGTCCTGTGTTTCTGAACCTAAAAAATTACATCATGAATTTGAGTATAATACAACTCGGTAGTAAGATTATTCTGAGGACCCTAGAAGTTATGACAGGATTCGTCATCGGCGGTCACAATCTGAACAACATAAGATACGCAGATGATACAGTGTTGATAGCCGATACGGAAAGAAAACTACAAGACCTGCCAAAGAAGTTAGATGGAGAAAGTCGAAAGAAAGGACTATAAATAAACTACAAGAAAACCGAATGTATGGCCATCAGCAAACAGAGGAGCCCAAAATGCCAATTACAGATTGTGGGTACTAAAACCAAGCAAGTACAAAATTTAAGTACTTGGGAAGCGTTCTAACGGAAGATGGAAAGTTCAACACTAAGATCCGAAGGCGAATTGACATGGCAAAGGACGCATTCCAGAAGCTGAGCAGAGTATTAAGAGACAAGAAAATTTCGCCAGAAAGTACTGGATTGCTATGTGATGTCTGTTCTTCAATATGGCAGCAAATGCTCGACAGTATCATCAAAGATAAAGAAAAAACTTGAATCCACAGAAATGTGGTTATACAGAAGGATGCTGTGGATATCCTGGATCCAGCATGTGAGCAATGATGAGGTTTTGGAAAGGATGGAAATGAAAAGAAAATTAATTAGTTAAAAGACTGGGGCATGTAATGAGGAAGGAGGGCTTGGAGAATCTGATATTCACAGGTCAGATAGAGAGAAAGAGAGACAGGGGAAAGCAGCTGATGACATATTTGACAGGCATGAGCAGGTGGATGGCAGAGTGGGGTTTGGGTAGGGTAACAGGAGAAAGCGTGTTAAGAACTACCAGGGATAGGAAGACGTGGAAGGACATGATTGCCTACGTCCTGAAAGGACGTGGCACATTTCTATGTACAGTCATAAGATGAAAAATGTTTTAAAAAGTTGTACCATTAAAATTTCAATGTCGTACATATATTTAGGTAAACTATTTAATTCTTCACTATATTAAAGAAATCCTCTTTCTGTAATAATTTTCTGACTGCATGTTTTCTCTAAGTACTGTATTATTTTAACATATTTTTCCAACTAGATTTACATTTCGTAGCAGTTATATTAAGAAAGGATTATTGTGCAATTAACATGCAAGGAATTTACGAATATGCCGAATGTTCTCATGTTTAATATGATTTGAGTCTAATACGAACCAAAGATTCTGAAGCTAAAAGCGTAAATAAATAAAAACATAAATAAATTACACCATTGATATAATACGACCCTGTAATTGTGAACCTAAAAATATAAACAAATTACATCCTAGGGTTTATACGGTCTCATCTTTCCGAAGCTAAGAATATGAACAAATAACATCCTTAACTATATAGTGGGTTATCCGTTATAGTGAAGTGTATTTGTGTGTTGAAACAGATTAACTGAATTTGGCCTTGTTAGTAGATAGCCCACTATAATAGGGGTATAAAACAAGAAAATCAAATTGTGTATAGAAACAACACACACACACACACACACACACACACACACACACACACACACACACACACACAATTTGACTGAAATAGATCACGGGGATAATGCATTCCCCTCAGTCTGGACAGTCCCTATCCTACGTAATAAAGAGAATTATTGTTTTTAAATTTATAGAGATATTTTAAAAAATAAACATGTGCGCACGCAAACGTACATCCACATAATTTGAATTAAAATGTATGTTGCAAGAGCTAATTTTCCTTTGAACCTGGCAACAATCCCAAAGTAACAGAAAAGGAGTATAAGGAGACACGAAGTCATTTGTATGATACATTCTTTATTACGAATATATATTTTTGTATAAATGGAGCATTTTAAATGGACAATTTCAATTTGAAATTTAATCATCTCGCTGTCACCAAAACGAAAATTACCGAACCAAAAGTATATGACATCTGTCGATCTGAGTAGACCATGAATCTGCGCCCAAAATGTTACGCCACAACTGCTGATGGCTGTACAGGTCCACACAGGAGTGACAGTCTTGATTGCAACCAATGCATGTGACGACGCTCTCCCCAGATGTCGCCTTTTTGTTTTCTTTTACGTCGATCAGGCTTCTCCTCGGCGGCAAACCTTCGTTTTCCCTCTCCACGCTCCAGCCCTCGGTGTAGATCTCGTCTCAAGCGTGAGCGATCGTTGGCGTCTTCTTCTCACTTCTTGATATCTATGGCCATATCTTTCAATCTATGTTAAATACACGTGAAGTTTATCTGATGTTTTTAAGTAGTTGAAGAAAATTCTTGTGATAAGATACGGTATCTAATGAAGTGTAACATAATCAACAGAATACCTCAAATACTTTACAAAAAATTATCTTGATAGAGTTACCTTTTACTTAATGATAAGATTTATGTTTTTTCAACAAGGCAAAGCTCAATTACTCTTTTTAAGGAACGCAAATGTATCGTTGGGACTTTTCATTTTTTCAATATATATATATATATATATATATATATATATATATATATATATACTAAGGTTTTTTACAAATAAAAGTAATGTCTTTTGATTGGTGCAAGGGTCGTTAAAATGTTCATAGCAGTAATTACCGAAAAGAGTTTGTGCGTATGTATGTGTGTGCGTTCGTTTGTTAGGAGTGTCTTTGAAGTCTCCGCTCAGTCCATTCGGGTAAGTGTCTCAGTGAACAGTGAAGAAGAAGACGAGAGAGAAAGGAGAGGCAAGTATAATACGATCGCTTGCCGTATGTCAAGGGACGTGTTAATTATGCTCGTATTTTCTCAACTGGCGATGCTTGCCGTGTCGTCCTTTTATTTCATCTTCGGGGCTCCGAACAAGTCATTTGGGAATTCACACTCGGATTTAATTCTGGGCTTCCCATTGGACTATAAACAAAATTCACGTCGGCTCGCGAAAAGGGTCCGTAAAAAGAATTTGATATTTATTTACTTTTGGTTTTCCACCGGAACATCTGCGTGGAGCCCAGATGCACAAAGACCAGTTTCGGTGTTTCTGAAGCTAAAACATAAACAAATTGCATCCTTGAGCATAAATAGACCCAGTGATACTGAAGCCAATAATATAAACAAATTACCCCGTGTTTCTGATGTGACCTCCGTTAACGGAGGTCACGGTTTCTGAAGCCAATAATATATAAACAAATTACACCGTGTTTCTGAAGCTAAAAACATAAACAAATTACATCCTTGAATCTAATACGACCCCGTGATTTTGAAGCTAAAAACATAAAAACAAATTACATCCATGAATACAACCACGTCTTTTTGAAGATAAAAATATAAAAAAAATTGCAACCCTGAGTATAATACGAGCCAATGTTTCTGAAGCTAAAAACATAAAAAATTACATCCTTGAGTAAAATAACCCCGTGTTTCTGAAATTGAAAATATAAACAAATTACATCCTTGATCATAACACAACACAATGTTTCCGAAGATAAAAACATGAACAAATTGCATCTTTGAGCTTAATAGGACACCGTGTTTCTGAAGAGAAAAACATATACAAAATGTTCCTTAAGCATAACACGACACCTTGTTTCTAAAGCAAAAAACATAAACAAATGGCATCATTGAGAAAATTCAATCAGGTGTTTCTGTAGCGAAAAATATAAATAAATTGCAACCCTGAAGTTATTACGACCACATGATTCTGAAGCAAAAGACATAAACAAATTGCTTTCTTGAGCAAATTACGACCCCGTATTTCAGAAGCTAAAACACACACACACACACACACAAAAAAAAAAATCCTTGAGTCTAATACGATCCCATGTTTCTGAAGTGAAAAACGTAAAAAATTGCCTCCTTGGGCATGATAAGGACCCGTATTTCTGAAGCGAAAATTATAAACAAATTACATCCATGAGTATAATACGAGTCTATTATGTTTATGAAGCTAATACAATACATAAAGAAATTGCATCCGCGAGCAAAATACGACCACGAGTTTCTAAAGTGAAAAAGGTAAAGAAATTGCTTCCTTGAACATAATACGACCACGTTATTCTGAAGCTAAAAACATAACCAAATTGCATTCTTGGGCATAATACGATCCCGTGTCTTTGAAACTAAAAACGCAAAAAACTTACATCACTGAGTATAATACGACCGCGTGTTTCTAAAGCGAAAAACAAATTGCATTCTTGAGCATAATACGACCACCTGTTTTTGAAATAAAAAAAGATAAACAAATTGCATCCTTGAGTAGACAACCCTGTATTTCTGAAGCTAATAACACCAATTACATCCTTGAATATAATGCGATCTGGTGTTTCAGAAGCTACAGACAAATAAATTACATCCTTGTGTACAATACGACCCAGTGTTTCTGAAGCTAAAAACATAAAAAATTACATCCTTGAGTATAAAATGACCCCGTGTTTCTGAAGCAAAAAACATAAACAAATTACATCCTTGAGTATAATACGACCTTTATTTCTGAAGCTGAAAATATACAAATTCTTCTTCTTCTTCTTCTTCTTTTTCTTCTTCTTCTTCTTCTTCTTTTTCTTCTTCTTCTTCTTCTTCTTCTTCTATGTGCCCTGTCCCTTCAGGACGTAGGCGATCATGGCTCTCCACGTCTCCCTATCCCTTGCGGCTCTTAGTATGTTTGCTCCTGTTGCTCCTGGCAACCCCCGTTCCGTCATCCACCTGATCAGTCCCTGCAAATATGTTATCCGCTGCCTTCCCCTGTCTCTCCTTCCTTCTATCTGACCAGTCAGTATCAGGTTCTCCAGGCTCTCCTTCCTCATTGCATGTCTCAGGAACTTCAGTTGTCTCTTCCTGATGCTCAGCATCAATTTCCTTTTTGTTACCATTCTTTCTAACACCTCGTCGTTGCTTGTATGCTCAGTCCACGATATCCGTAGCATCCTTCTGTAGAACCTCATTTCTGCCGCTTCCAGTTTTGTCCTCATTTTCGATTATATTGTCCAGCTACTTTCGTAATTAGTACAGCTATCTCGGGGTATTTTTTTAACTATATTATCCATTAAAATGTGAATGCTGTATGCATATAAATCTACGTAATATTTTGCGATTTAAAATTACACATATACCGGAGTTATAGCGATATTATTATGTCGAAATTTTGTAATATTTTATTTTTATCGGATCCTTTGAAGTTGGAAAATTTTTCTTTAGCACGTATGCATATTCATTTGTTTGGGCACCAACGCAAAAAACTACCTTATGTTACATAATCTGATTACCATATTTTCTTTTGTATAATACGTCTTGACTCTTGATTATGACACGACCCCAAATTTCTAAAGCGAAAAAACATAAACAAATTACGTCCTTGAGTATAATACGACCCCGTGTTTCTGAAGCTAAAAATATTAATAAATTACAATACATCCATTAATTTGACTATAATACGACCCGGTAGTACAGTCATACCATGCAAATTATTCTGAAACGTTCTCCTCTTAAAATCTCAATGTCGCACATATATTTCATTAAAATAATTAATTTTTCACGATATTAAAGAATGGAAATAAACCGGAAGCCATTTTGTGTTGCTTTGCCTAATTTCCATTTTAAAACATATTTTCGAACTTTTTGGGAAAAGGTGCTAACTAGCCATATTTGTCTATATTTCAAAGATTAAGTACTGTAATTATTTACATTGTACGGACTGTTGCTCTTATCTTTGTTGCTATATTCACGATATTTCGGCCGTTTTACGCTCCGATATTCTTCAGGTGTTTGGAATTTCGAATTTAACCCATTATTTTGATAACTGGAATAGACTGCTCTCATTCTACATATCGTGCTACTTCCGGATATCTTAGTTATCTTCATTTAACTTAATTCTCTAAGTTTCTTGTTCACCATTGCTGCAGCCAAGACACAAGGCTCAATGGATATAAATTTTGTGTTCAATATCTGGTTTGTAGGAAACAAAAAATCTGAAAGAGTTGAGTTAAATTGAGTTAAGACATCTGGAAGAGGTATGACTAAAAAAAAACAAAACAGAACAATCTACCCCAGTAATCGAAATAAAGTGTTTAATTCAAATTCCTAATCACCTTTTACCTTTTCTTCTTCATTCTCGCAGCCAACAAAGAAGATGACGACAACAACAACAACAACAAGATAGCCTTTGTCTATATTTCTGAGATGAGGTAGTATTTTCATCTTTCGGACGATTGTCCTCATCTTTGTTGCCATTTGTATAGGTACCTCCACAAATTTTCAATACCCCAATTTAAATTGAATTTTTAAAAATAAAAACGTTTTCTTGAAGCATTAATTTTAGTTTTAATTGAAAGCCGAGATTAAATTTACTAATTACAGTAAGCAAAATACCCTGATGTATTTCAAATCGAAATTATATTGATCGGAATAAAAAAAAGTTTTAGGTTTAAAAAAAGTTTTTAAAATTTCAAATTTTCCGCCATTTTTCATCGATTGTAAACAGAAGCCAATTCTCGGTTTTAAAAAAACTTACAAAAATAAAATACACAGTATTTTATTCAAATTACCGAATTTAAACTTACTTCAAGTTGACTTGAAACAAGAACTACTTGCGTACTGCCTGAAATGTTTCAAAACAGCGTTTCTCAATTACGGTATCCTTGTTATCACATCTGTCATCGCCTTATCAAGAGGCGATAATTGATATGATTTACAGTAGCCGGCCAAAAAATGCCAAGTATGAATAACAAATTTGGTATAAATTTTATTTTTCCATTTAAGGGAGAACAACCCTTGAATCACGTGACCTTTTAATGATAAATATTACGCACAAATAAAATACGGGTAATCAAAATGTACACAATTAAAATGTTTTAATTATTTAAAAAATCCATTGGCTAAATCATTTGTATAAGTATTTCAATTTTCGATTAGTAAATGTAGTCTTCGTGCTTTAATTTCATACCCTAGCCGGAGCAATGGAGGAAGAAATTTTAAAATATTTTTGAAGCTTTATATATTATAATAAAAAAAATTTTTTAAAAAATGAAAATAATTCTTGTAAAAATTCATTATTCATTGAGTTTTTTTTTTAGACAATGATATGCTTAATCTATATTGTTCATAAAAACAATTGAAAGTTTATCCAAACAAAAATTGGCATAGTTATTGCATTTTTCACAATTCGGTCCTACTTTTTAGAAAGAAGGCTAATATTGAAGAAAAAAAAAGACAGTTGATTGGCATTCCCCAATGACTCCGGAATTTAAATATATTAGGTTTATTGGGGCCCAAAATCGAATTTTTAGACATTTCTGAAAATTAATAGGTGGATGTGTGTGTGGGGGGGGGGGAGGTAACATATGTAAAAAAATATATATTTTTATGAATACTTTCTAAAAATAATTATTTCAAAATTGATTTCAGTCAATTATGAATAAGTTCTGAAATTTTCATCAAAATCCGATCATTATTTGATTTTTGCAAGAATTTCCAAATTAATGTTTCTTTCACGGTCAAAAAAGTGCCTTGCGTAATATTACGTTTTTTGACGTAATAAACTATGCGTCAATTTAGATTTCGCACTGATGAAAGAAAAAAAAGATTTTCTACCAAAATTTCAAACGTGTTAGAGATAGTTGAAAAAATTTAAAAAATAATTTTAAAATACTTTGGTCTAGCCTCTTAATGATAATATAAACATTTTGCCGATAAAACTTTGTTTTTATTTCGTTTTGGGCCTTTTCCCTTCATACTTTGCTGTTTTTTCAGCGATTTTTTGGAGGTACCAACATTTGTACGACATTTCGGCTTGAGCGTACAACGTCGGGAATATATCAACAAAGCTGAGAACAACCGTTCGAACAATGTAAATAATAGTCATACCCGGTAATAAGTTTTAAGGTATTCATTGATCAGAATTTTTGTTTGCTATGTCTTTATTATATTTCTATATATTATAAAATATGAAACTATGAAAAATATGAAAATATGAATTATCTTTCATTAAGAATGAAGAGAGAAAACATTATAAAAAAGGATATAAAAAAATTATCTTCTGAGAAAAACAGTCCCAATTTTTAATCATGTGTCAAGCGGAGGAATAAGAAACAAGCGCCCTATTTTTCAAGCGGAAAAAAACTAAAAAACAAAGAAGTACATTTAATTTCCACAATAGTCAGGCCTTTGTTGCAACGTTAATGTTATCAAAACAGATCTTGTGTATAACCTTTATCAATTTTGAAGAATCATATTTAGTGAATTTCCTGTCGTTGAGACAAAAGACATTCAATTACGCTGAGTACTAAAGAACAAACATGGCCGACATATCAAATACTCTTTGTAAACAATTGTTATCAACACTTGCCTACTTTGTATTTTATTATTTAGTGTATTGGGTGTATTTGCAATTTTGCTGTTTCAAATAAAAGGTTTTTTTTAAACTGCAGTTTCTGAAAACGTTTACTTTCGTATAATACGACCCCACCTTTTTGTCTTTAATTTTCGATCAAAATTTATCGTATTATACACAAGAAAATACAATATTGGACATGGATGAAGTACAAGTAACATTCGATTGGTCAACTGAAGTTAATTGGCCAACTCGTAAAAAATGAGCAATATTTTCTTTCAAATACAGTATAATTCGATACTAAGAAACCGACAACAGTATATAGATAGAACGACGAATACGAATTTTTATTTGCATTTAAAAATACACGTGACATTTTATTTTAACGACAAAAGGAATTTTAAAAATATTGCAATTATAGCATTATACACCACTTGAAAAATAAAGGGTTTGTTTAGAAATCCCAAAGTATATCACCTGCAGATGGCCGTAGTGTACAACAGCTGAAACGTCGTGAATATGACAATAAAGATGAGGACAACAGTCCGAACAATGTAATAGTTACAGTACCTTAAAATTAAAGCTAAAATGAAAAACTTTTCATTAAAAAAATAATTTTAAACCTCAGGTTTCGTGAATCTTTGGAGATACTTACAATAAAATATTAATTTTTTCACAATATTAAAGACAAGAAATGAGTCGGATGTTTAGCCGTTGCGTGTTTTTTCTAATTTCCGTTTCCAAACTTATTTTCGAATTTTCAGGGGAAGGTGCTAATTAGACATAACCTGTAATATATTTTAAAATGCTACATTACTTTTTTGTTATATATCACTTTGCTATATTTCAATAGATTAATAGACTACGAAAATAAAAAAAAATGTCTTTAATTAAGAATGAAGAGAAAACAAATATGGTCGACATATCAAATACCTTTTGCAAACAATTCTTAGCAACACCTGCCTGCTTTGTGTTTTATTATCTATTCTGCTAACTGGGTGACTTTGCAGTCTGCCTGTTTCATATAAGCTTTTTTTAAATCTGAAATGTCTGAAAACGTGTGCTGGTGTATAATACGACTCTCTTTTTTTTTCCTTTCATTTTCACCCAAAACATGTCGTATTATATACAAGAAATCCGTATTATAATCAAGAAAATACGGTATGCGATTTATTCTTATTTTACTACAAATTCCACCCAGAATGTTGGCGATCATGGCTTCCTAAAGATGACTTTTGAGATTTACTATAAAAACGGAAGAAATCCCTGAAGATGTTATTTAAGTAAAACTTGACATTAACATAATATTTTAGGTATGTACTGTGCGTTGTGGTGCAGTGGATATCAACTCGGGGAGCCGAGTTCGAATTCTAGTTGAATTCCTTGCATTCACTTACGCACAAATACCCTTGGGAAAGGTATTAATCCGTCTCTTCCCTCCAGTTATGGATTAAATAATAGGACAGATTGAGTTCTATAGCCTTGGTTGGCAATCAGTCTACCGCAGAAAGCAATGGCAATCTACTGTGGGATAACCTTCTGCTCAGTCAGTCATGTCTCTTTTGAAACATGATCGCCCAAAGCGTGTATCACGTATGGCACCTAACTTACTGACTGTTTCATGCCTTACTTAATCATGTTCTGCATTTCTTTAGATTTCTTAGTTTTTCGCGCGCTTTTTAAGAGTCAGATATTACAGCAGAAAATATTGTTGTTGACCTATGACATCACAAGCTACCATCTGTAAATAAGCGTTATTTTCATTGTTTTAAGTAGGCATTCAGTCAGTCAGTTAATTGCCATGCGTGATGCACACTTTGGGCGATCATGTCAAAAGACATGACTGACTGGGCAGAAGATTATCCCGCAGTAGGTTGCCATTGCTTTCTGCGGTAGACTGGTTGCCGACCAAAGCTATAGAACCCAATATGTCCTGTTAATTAACCCATAACTGGAGGGAAGAAACGGATTAATACCTTTCCCAAGGGTATTTGTGCGTAAGTGAATGCAAGGAATTCAACTGGAATTCGAACTCGGCAATTCGAAAGTAAGCATTACGTTTAAAAAATATTCTTAAATTTACTAACTGACTTTGAAAGACATCTCTAGAACAAGTATTGGATTTTTAAGAGATTTTAAAAACTTGGTTTTTCATTTTTCGTCCGCAGTGGCGGTTCGATAAGTGACAATTGAACATGCTAATGGTTTTAAAATGCTTAACAAGATTATTTACAGACAGAAATTTATTTTTTTTATACGGATTAGTTTTAGGTTATTATCTGTCAAACAAATCCAATATTTAACTACAATAAAAACATTTAAATTATTTAAAATGCGTTTTTTGATTTCTTTTTAGAATATTGGTGGTGGTAGTTAAAATATTCTCCAGCGTCTCAGTGATACTCGGCTTAAGTCCCTCTATGCTTGTAGGAAGAGAAGGGATATAGACTTGTTCTTTCATATAGCCCGATCAAAAAAAAAAAAACAAAAAAAAAAAACTTAAAAGATGTAAGTCAAGTCAGGTGAACGTGGTGGCTATTTCAACAGCACATTGTCATTATCACTGGCATGGTAGATTCTCACTGAGAAAGGTCCGAACGGTCAATTTTGTTAGTTTTTAAACATTTTGTTAAAAATTGAGATCATATGAGATAGAATTAGCTGGGTTATTAGATAACAAAATTTTGTCTTTTTTTTTTTTTTTTTTTTTTTTTTTGATGGGGGACACCCTGTACTTTGAAGTAGACAAAGGCACCATTATTCTAAGCAGTTCTATTATTTCTTGTTCGTATTGAATGGCTGGATACTTCCTAGCAAACTTCGTATCGAATATGAGAAGGTTTAGTAAAATATCCAAAATTTCGATTCAATCCCACATTCTCTCTGTTCAACCAATACTGTTTATCACAAACGGAGTTCTTGACTCTGTACTACTAAATTGTTTTTTTTTTAAATATCACCTAATACAAGGCTCGGGAGCCACTCAAAGTTGAGATTTTCAGTTGAAATAGTAATAGTGATAATGATAAATTAGGTATGCAAAATGAGTGGAAGAGATGCTTTAGAAATTGAGAATTATGAGGATAAGAAGGATAGACAACGATTGACCACTGACTTGAAGCATTCACACAGTACAATGCAAGAGAGTCGCTCAAAATAGTGACTTACATAATGAGGTGTGTGATTTGAATTTTAGGCACTTAACCCAAAGAGTTATGAGTTCAATACCAGGCTACACCAGTGGTGAACAAGTAACTTACAGGGTTAGAGGGAGATAACTCATGACTACAAAAAGAGGCTCTAATCAAGGAAATAAAAATTATTTAACCCAGTGATTGTAATAAAGGTTTCGATTTGAAATTTTTAGCACTTGAAGAAAGCCGGAGTGTACAACGGCCGAAACGCCGGACAAATGGCAACAAAGATGGGGACATTCGTCCGAATAATGTAAATACTGTAAATAATACTACCTCATCTCAGAAATATAGACAAAGACTATCTTGTTATTGTTGTTGTTGTTGTTGTTGTTGTTATCGTCATATTCTTTGTTGAGTGCGAGAATGGAGAAGAAGAGGTATAAGAAATTAGCACGAGTGAAGAAGGAGAACGAATGTGTGATGGGACCTTTATATTTATTTCCTTGAAGTTTTTTTAGTTACATTTCAGCCGTATAGTCTTTGTACTGCTCCCATTTTACTGACTGATTCGACTTCCTTTCTGTTTTTATAGACCTTTTAGTTTTTCACCCTAGATTACTAACTTTTTTTTAGTTTTGCAAATCGCTTCCTTTCACTGGTTAGAAAATTAATTTAACATCTGATCGCGAAATCCGGCTTCGTCTTTTTCTTTCAGTACCGGGTCAATCCTTTTTCTATTTGGCAAATATCAGGATTTCACACGTAATTGTGAATTTTTGTAAAAGTGAAGAAGAGAATTGCTTTTAATTTCATGTTCTCTACAATGTTGAACGAAGGGTCAATGGAAACTATTCAGAAATTTTTTCTCGTTATCAAAACGAATAAGCAAAAGGATGTAATTATATAAAGTGTTGATTATTTTTCAAATGTTGAAAAGACAGTCGTCTTTTCCGGTTCATTGGAGTATAAGTAATTCTAATGCCCTATGGGAATTGATAAGACGTATGGATTAATAATGAGAAATTGCTATTAGCCTAAGTTGTTTAATGATGTTGTGAACCATGTAAAAATGTGTAACATGCCAAGTACAGAGTCGAAGGAATAGGTTTGCCCCAGTATTAGAAACGGATGTTCTGAATTATCCATTTCAGAAGGTAAGCATAGATATTTCCGGGCCCTATGAAAAAACACATAGAGGTAATCTTTACATAGTGAATTTTGTGGACTGGCTGACGAATTAGCCTGAGGCATTTGCCATACCGGATAAGAAGGCACGAACAGTGTCAGATATAATACTGAACAAAATATTCCCTAGGTATGAGGCCCCCGAATAGTTGGTTTCCGATAATAGGTCGGAGAATGTGAATCAGATTATGAGAGAGACGTTGGGAGAATTAAACATACAGCACATAACCACCTCTCCATATCACCCTCAAGGTAACGCTAAGGCAGAGAGATTTCATAAGACCCTCGCTGATGTGTCAGCTAAACTAGCAGAGAATAATAGGTTAAATTGGGATTTATTCGTAACCCAAGCGTTAGCAGCCGTGAGATTCTCGATGAACGAGACGACAAAATTTTCCCCTTATTACTTGATATATGGCAGGGATGTAGTCTTATCTATAGACAATCTGTTGCGACCCAGGAGGAAGTATTTGGGAAAAGATCATCACCAAATAGTTTTAGAGCAACAGCATAAAATTTTTACGCAGGTGAGGAGGAGGATTCAAAGAGCCCAGAAAAGGCGAAACGATAGGATAAATAAAAATAGAGAAGTTTCCTTCCAGATAGGTGTTCCAGTGTATTATAAAATACACTTGAGAGAAGGTAAATTGGATCAGAGATGGAGTAAATACTATAGGATAGTAGAGCAAACGAGTCCGGTTTCCTTTGTGATATGAGACCAATTGATTGGGAAGGTAAAGAGAGTGCATGCGAATGATATAAAACTAGCTGATATAGGAGAATAGAAAGGAGCCGAAACGAAAAATCAACAGAAAAGGCTGAGGAAAACTACGTTGGTAGAACCTGAAGGGTTAGAGACAGAGTAAAAGTGAAGGGAGTGAGGAGATTGAAATTAGCCCAACTACCCTTCGAAAGGCGTTGTGGTGCAATGGATATCGACTCGGAATGACAAATCGGAGAGCCGAGTTCGAATTTCAGTTGGATTCCTTACATTCACTTACGTACAAATACCCTTGGGAAAGGTATTAATCCGTCTCTTCCCTCCAGTTATGGGTTAAATAATAGGACAGATTGGGTTCTATAGCCTTGGTCGGCAACCAGTCTACTGCGGAAGGCAATGGCAATCTACTGCGGGATACATCTTCTGCCCAGTCAGTCATGTCTCTTTCGAGACATGATCGCCAAAGCGTGTATCACGTATGGCACTTAACTGACTGACTTACCCTTCGAAGGCTGAGGGAGGTAAATCGGACCCCAGCGGGACATTCTGAGAATGAAGAGATTGAGCCTAACCCTAGGAAAGAATAAGAACTGAAGTGAATGTGAAGAAGAGGGTGAAATTCCGTTAGCTCAATTGCAGAGTAAAGGGCGGGCTGAAAAAGCACCTGGTGTTAATGAGGAATTAACCACCCGAGCCCAAAGATTAAGTAAAACCAGTACAGTGGTTGTGTTGAATGAGTGACGATGTGGTACTAACAGTGCATTTATCATCGGCATTAGTGGATTGTGTGGAATGGCCCCCATGCATGCACTGCGCTGGTGATGGTGTGGGGCGGTGCTTGACGTATCGCTCTAAGATATAACCACCCGATCAAAACAATCAGAGAATGATTGAGTAAGACGAATTATTCTCCCCATCTCCTTGCAGACATGGACGAGACGAGGCTCGTGGTACTGACGATGCTAATTGTGTTAGCTAATACCTGGGAACACAGTGAGAATACCGTATTTAAGAAGACTAGCGAAGTGGTTATAACTGGATCAAAGTGGTTGATCACTTTGGTGATAGGCCTACCCCTGTATGAGAAGTTACTGGGTCAGTTGAAGGTCGAAGTGGACAAACTAGATACAGACAGGACACAAGTCGCCGGAGAATATTTGCAGACCCCGGAATACCACCATATATTAGACCCATTAGCTAAGGAATCCCTAATACTTGAGAGACAATGAGTCACTATTTGAAAGGAATAAAGTTGTTACGGACCAGGCAAAAGAGGGCAGTATTACCTATAATGGGAAAAGCATTAAGCGTGTTGTTTGGTATAGTCACCGAATGCAAAGTCAGAGTAATTAAGAGGAAATTAAATGTGGTAGAGCAGAGACAACAAGCAATGGCTCAGTCGGTTAGAGAGAAAGCGTATCTATACCCAATGTTACCAGAATGGAATTGGTTAAGAATAGAGGAAGTGTCAATTGGTTGATTTCCCACCTACAGGTTTTTAGAAAAGAAGTGATAAATGTAGCCACGTCTGTAACAACCGAATTACAGAAATTAGAGGGATTTTTGCAAAGGTATTTTCAATTATTAGCTATAATGAGTAAGGTACGTTAAACAAGTCACTCCTTAACAGTGTTGTTAGAGCATGTGAGGGCACAATTAGACATGCTGTCGCTGGGACGCCTGTCTCCAAGTGTAATAACTCCAGAACGATTGAGGGAAGTACTACTGGATATACAAGCCAAACTACCCCATCATCTTAGATTTCCTGTAGACCCCACCCAGCAGTCATGGAAGTATTATAGGGCCTTTGGGATGTGCTATTTTTTTTTGGAAAATGATAAACTGCTGGTACTAGTGTCGGATCCATTATTGGACAGAGATAGTACCTTTGAAATTTATCAGGTGAAGAATCTTTCCCTGCCCTATACAAAATTAAAGCCGAAGATAGGAGCGGTGGCTAGGTACAAGGTAGAAACGGAATTTGTTACCTTAAACCTAGCCAGGACACAGTTTATGCTATTAACAAAAGGAGAAGCAGAAAAATACAAGAATGATACCTTAGGTACCTGTAGATCTGTAAGTAAAATTTACGTGACAGGTAGTCATAATCTGTGTGTACTAGACTTATTTAAGAACAATAAGAAAGGAATTAGAGATCATTGTCAGGTACAGATATTAGCAAGATTAATGTTATCCAAAGCAATCAGTGTCTCTGACAGAATTTGGGCGGTGGCCACACAAGAAGAGATCGAATTATCTAAGGTGTGTGAAGGGGAGCCCACCACTATGATAAGAATTATTCCCCCGTTGTTTTTTGTGGAGCTACCTATCGGTTGTGGAGCTCATGGTCCATCTATCTCTTTACCTCCCTACTACCAAGCAGAAGAGAATTTTGAAGAGAATGAGGCTTTGTTAGGGCTAATAGGAACGAATACCAGTGGATGGACGGGATTGTGAGAACCCATTGTAAAAGAGATTCCTAAGATGTCGCGAGAGAACATGCTGGCGTTATTAAAGCCAATTGATAAGATTGATCTTGGACAGTTGAAATCGGAGTTAGATAGAATAGATACACCGAATTCGGGCTGGAGGGAGAATTTGGTTTTGGGTTTTCACTGCGACCGCTACAACGACGACATTTCTCAAAGTCCTTGGGCGACTTTTAAATTTCAACAATCCGCAACAATTTCGGGAGGACGCTTACACTTTTCAAATCATAAATTTCCTTATCGGGAACTACTCAATCCGACCTCTTCACAAAACATCAGTTTCATATAATCATTTCATAATCTTCTTCTTCCTCTTTCTTGTCTTTTCGTCGTCACCGCACAACAAATACAATCTGCAACAAGCCTCCGTCTGAAACAATAGAACCAAACGCAAATAAAATACAAAATATATTTTACTCTCCTTTTCCATATAAAGGCGTCTTCGGTTAGGTGGCTGATTAGTCCGAATTGTCAGCAACCTTACTCCAGCGGGGGTGGTGTGACCCGTACGCTCACACGGTTCTGGTGTCTCTTGTCAGCACCCCTCCCTCACTGGGGAGATCACACAACTGTATGCTTCTACGGTCGTGAACCGACTCTTTTTTCATCAGCATAACGACGCGCTTATATAGGAAACCTTGGGTTATAAGCGAGGCTATCAACGGGCTTATCACAAGTGATCACGAGTGTTTGTTGCTACAGCCAAAAATTATATGATCTCCAAAGATCCTTTTGCTTACTAAGCACTATTTAAAACTTCTTTGCTGAAAATATTATTTCGTTTATCTCCATTGTTCCCTTATGACCCAAATATAACGGCCTAAACTCAGATTTCACCATCAGTAAACAAGATACATCTCGATGTTTCATCTACTTCAAAATCCTTTTTATCAAAAATTATTATTTCGTTTACCTCCATTGTTTTCTGATGACCCAAACATATCGGCCTAACTTTTGTTTAGAACAAATTTCGCTGCCGGTAAACAGTTACACTGGTTTATTTCAATGTTCAATTTAATATTGCCACACTGGAAGTAGAAATTTTGAAAAATTCTTAATAGAAATTTTAAAAAAATTCTTAATAGAAATTAAAAATAAAGAAAAGAAAAGAAACAAATAACATGACGTTTCGGCCTTCTCCAGGTGCTAGAATTTTGAACCTTTTAAATGTGTGAATATGTTTGACTCTCTCTCTCTCTCTCTCTCTCTCTCTCTCTCTCTCTCTCTCTCTGTCATACTAATACATATAAGCTAACGGCTACACAGAGCCGATGCAAGAGTCCCCTCCTCCACGAATCTATGTCCGAACTCTCCAATCTATGATACTGTGACCCCCACTCTACTACATCTCAATTTTCATACGGTAGTATTCATATAAAATACAAATTTTTTTGTAATCTCATGGTGCCCAATATATGCAATATAGGTGAACAATTCAACAAGAAAAATTGAAAATAAATACAATGTATCTAAATAAAAATTAGAGACATGTTATAATAGATCATTCCAGCTCATATAAATCAGCAATGTTTTGAAGCAATTTTTAACATTAACTTGATATTTATCTTGTTAAAAGTATAAACATAAAAAAATCACGGATATGGATGAAAAAAAAGAAGACTCCGGAATGGCGTCAATATCCGAGAAAATTTTTCATCCTTTAATAATTACCTGTGTTCAGTTTAATTTGTAACGTATATAAATGTAGGTAGAAAAAATCAAATGTTGATGAATTATAAAAGATCACAAAGCATTTTCTGGGACTTCTAATCAGGCTTTCCCAGTCAGAAGGTTCGAGTGTAGTACGCACACTACAGCCAGATTATGCATATTTTAATGGCGGCGGATTAACGGAAAGTTTACGAACGATCACCAAATTTAGCCTGGTCCGTAAATAGATGGCTGATTACTTTGCTGTAAACCTGGATGTGTGGATGGTGTAATGGATAAACGACTCGGAATTGTTAATCATGGAGCCGAGTTCGAATTTCTCAATTTTTTAACCGACCTGAAGTGGAATGTCTACATCAAATCTATAGCTGCATCTACTGCTAGGAAGGTTGGGTCTCTGTGTTGGGCCAGAAAATTTTTCCTATCAGAATCCATCTTGCACATTTATAAATCTAACATTCGTCCGTGCATTGAATAATGTTGCCATATCTGTTGCGGTGCTCCTGCTATTCATCTTCAGGTTCTCAACAAATCCGAAGAATGATCTGTAATGTAATCGAAATCACATCCTATTTATAAAATTAGATTATAATTATTTGTGGAATAAGGGAAGAATACTCTGTAATGTGTGGAAATGTTTACGATGAAAAAGAATAAAGAATGTTTAGCGTAAAGAGTAATATTTTTTTCTTTTTCTAAAATAATGACAAGGGTAGGACTTGGGGAACCTGTCCTTAAAGGCAAATCCCAACGAATCTTGATACTCGAAAAGAAAAATGTATTACTGTTATATATCGCCGTACGACGACAAAATAACGAGAACACGCATATATAAAAATATAAGGTTATATTTTTATTACTGACGACGAACCCGTGTGGAATAGAGAATGGAAGAGTGAGAGCGCACATAGAATGGGTCGACGGGAGTGTAGTCTTGACTGAGGTGTCTCTCTGCTTCCACTGGCCGTTCTCTGCTGGCGAATCCGTGTGTCGAGGTCTTTTTATAGTCTTCTAGAACCGGGACTTTCCTTCCGGTTTTGCCTCGCCCACGCAACGCCCACGTAATTCCCAGAGACACCTGTTCTGTTTGCCTCCGTAGTCATTTCCGCCGCTGTCGGAAATAAGGTCAAACGACATCCGCTCCAGGCCCCGACAGGATGTATTTCTCAAACACCTGTCTTGTCGTTCACCGACCCCTTCACCGACGGGAAACACCATCGCTTGCATCAACCTTCCTCGGGTGGGGCCAGATTGCTATATTACATTACTAGACACAAAACTTATATAAAAACAACAACAATAAATTGTTGAAAGAAAAAGGTATTACCAGCAATAAATAAATAAACTTTAGTTAGCAATAAATGACCCGCCGAGGTTGTTTTGCCCAAAAAACAAAACAACCAACCAACCTAAAATAATGATACACAAGAAATAGGTTTATTTTTTAATAAATAAAAAGATTAAAATATTATATATATATATATATATATATATATATATATATATATAGCAAGAGAAAGGTATTATTATTCCAAAGATACTTTTCATTTTATGTGTTAATTAATGATCTTTTCATTTCTTTCCTTCTTCCAATGTTAATATGATCTTTTCCCCCAAAGTAACAAACACATAAACACACAAAATTAGGATCTTTATGACCGGGAAAGCGTGAAACACTCGCACTAGTATTATTAAGTAGCAGATGGGGAATTTATTTATTATTAAGTAGCAGATGGGGAATTTATTTATTATTAAGTAGCAGATGGGGAATTTATTTATTATTAAGTAGCAGATGGGGAATTTATTTATTATTAAGTAGCAGATGGGGAATTTATTTATTATTAAGTAGCAGATGGGGAATTTATTTATTATTAAGTAGCAGATGGGGAATTTATTTATTATTAAGTAGCAGATGGGGAATTTATTTATTATTAAGTAGCAGATGGGGAATTTATTTATTATTAAGTAGCAGATGGGGAATTTATTTATTATTAAGTAGCAGATGGGGAATTTATTTATTCATCAGTTTAGAAAATTTGAACAGGATTTCCACAACAAAATCTCGCTACAATGTACCTTGTTTTGCCGTGTTGCTGTAAAAAATATACCTACAAACAGAAAATGTATAATTCATTATAATATGAAAATTAAAGATTGAGTTGTGGGTGTATTGTAGTTGTGTGCGTGGTCATATATAAACAGTTAAACAAAAATAAACTTGTTCTTTTATCTTTATTGAAGATATTGTACGAAAACAAAATTCGCAAGGTCTCTTGGAGACGCCCGTCTTATTTTTATGTTACAGAAGTTAATTCAAGCTAGGATAAGCATCGCTGCAACGGACAAGCTAAAATTAGCCTTGCGTTCAGTTGGAACAACCAAAGAAAGTTTGTATTTACTTCATCGATAGCTACAATGGTCGAGCTCAAGTTAGTCTTGCACTCAATTGGAACAATTAAGAAAGTTTGTAGTTACTTTATCGGCAGTTACAATGGTCGAGCTCAAGTTAGACTTGCACTCAACTAGAACAACTAAAAAACGCTTGCATTTACATCATCGGGAGATACAATGGTCGAGCTCAAGTTAGTCTTGCACTCAACTAGAACAAAGAACATCCGTAGTTACTTTATCGATAGTTACAATGGTCGAGGTCAAGTTAGTCTTGCACTCAACTGGAACAACTAAAGAACGTTTGTAGTTACTTTATCGATAGTTACAATGGTCAAGCTCAAGTTAGTCTTGCAGTAAATTCGAACAACTAAAGAACGTTTGTATTTACTTCATCGGTAGATACAATGGTCGAGCTCAGGTTAGTCTTGCACTAAATTGGAACAAGTAAAGAAAGTTTGTATTTACTTTATCGATAGTTACAATGGTCGAGCTCAAGTTAGTCATGCACTCAATTCGAACAACTAAAGAACGTTTGTATTTACTTCATTGGGAGATACAATGGTCGAGCTCAAGTTAGTTTTGCACTCAACTGGAACAAAGAACGTTCATAGTTACTTTATTGATAGTTACAATGGTTGAGCTCAAGTTAGTCTTGCACTCAATTGGAACAACTAAAGAACGTTTGTAGTTAATTTATCGATAGTTACAATGGTCGAGCTCAAGTTAGTCTTGCACTCAATTAGAACAACTAAGAACGTTTGTAGTTACTTTATCGATAGTTACAATGGTCGAGCTCAAGTTAGTCTTGCACTCAATTGGAACAACTAAAGAACGTTTGTAGTTACTTTATCGATAGTTACAATGGTCGAGCTCAAGTTAGACTTGCACTCAATTGGAACAACTAAAGAACGTTTGTAGTTACATCATCGGTAGATACGATGGTCGAGCTCAAGTTAATCTTGCACTCAATTGAAATAACTAAAGAACGTTTGTAGTTACTTTATCGATAGTTACAATGGTCGAGCTCAAGTTAGACTTGCACTCAATTGGAACAACTAAAGAACGTTTGTAGTTACTTTATCGATAGTTACAATAGTCGAGCTCAAGTTAGCGTTGCACTCAATTGGAACAATCAAAGAACATTTCTATTTACTTCATCGGTAATTATAAAAGTCAAGATTAAGTCGGCCTTTCACCCAAAAGAAAATATTGATTTACTTCAAAAAGGAACTTTCGAAAAACTCGTGCGAACTCTATGCGTTGGAAATTGAAAAAAGTGTACTGTCGTCAGTGGACCGGGGAAACGAACGTGACCCAGCGGATCATCCCTTTTCTACATGCTACGATATATAGGACAAGTTGAAGAAAAGAAAAAGAAACGTTTCTCTTTTTACAAAACTGAAACAGTCTCCTTTTCAAAAAAATAATTTTACTCAAACAAGGCATTAAAGCCACTAAGACGTAAGAGGTTACTGGGTGTTAAATAAATTGAGAGTAAAACACTATTGAGGAGAAAATAATAACAATAAATGAACAAGAATTTAGACAGACGAGAATGATTGACATTGTATTTAAATTTTCGAAGATCAAAACTGACTGTGAAGGAAGAAGCCAGAAGATATTTTCACGACAAAGAAGTGGCATAGAAGAAACTATTAACATAGAATTTACGGTTAAATCGAGCCATTTGAACTGCAAAACGATGAGACCTTGCCGCCAATACAGTACCACTCTTAAATTCATAAAATGTTTTTACCATAGAGGAAAGTCAATCAGAACAATTACCATGAATGTATTTATATATAGAAAAGGCACAGGGAAGTTACCTTACGTTGGTGGGAAAGAGACTGAAGATGATATGATATATCAAAACCAATAACATTGTAGACTTTTCCTTAGAATCTCTAAATATATATATATATATATATCAAAAGCACTAGACCAGATGTGATAACACTATTCAAGGCAACGACAAATGGTAGACATATAAATCAGCGTGTGAATAAGACAAGTGGAGAAATAAAATCTCTGTTTTTTTTTTAATACAGCCATCACGAGAAAATGTATTTCTTTTATTATAATTATTAGTTATATCGAGTAGGCTTGTTCCGGCAAAAACGACGGCAATACATATATATATAAATATCCAGTCTAAAATGACAGCAAAATATTTATATCGATATGCAGTCTAAAATGACAGCAAAATGTTTATACACTCCTGATCAAAATTTTAAGACCACTTAAAAATCTTTAAAAAGAAACATTTTTTTTACAGATAGATTTTAAACTCCTACCACTTAAGGTTAACAATACTACAATCTAAAAGGTTATGGAAACAAAAAGCTACATTCCAAACATTTTATTTAGAAATTTACATTTTTATAAAATGAGGCGATTTACGCATGATCAAAATTATAAGACCAGGGGTATAAATTGTTAGATCTATGGTAATTCCAATGTTTTTAGTTCAGTTAGAGATTAGCAATCACTGCGTAAAGGTGTTACCATGCCTAAAGCAAGCAAACTTATCAAAGTTGAGCGTTCTTGAATTCTAGAATTCCATAAGCAAGGTTTGTCACAGTGGGCGATCGCAGCTAAGGTAAATTGCAGTAAAACTGTGATTTGCAACTTTCTAAAGAACAGTGAGAATTATGGAAAAGCAAAATCCTCTGGTAGGCCCCCAAAAATTTCTCCTGCATTGAGTAAGAGCATAAGACGGGTTGTTATGAAAGAGGGGAGACTTTCTTCTAGTCAATTAAGGCAGTCACAGATGCTGATTGCAGTCCCGTAACCATCAGCTGACACTTACGACAAAATGGCATGGTAAATAAAAAGCGTAAACAAATTCCTCGGCTGCTTCCACGTGACAAGGTGGACCGCTTAAAGTTTCGTTGTGAATACCAAACATGGAACGTTGAGAAGTGGAAGAATGTCCTGTTTTCTGATGAGAAAAAATTCAATCTAGATGGTCCTGATGGCTTCCAACAATATTGGCATAACAAAAACATGCCTCCTGAAATTTTCTCCACACGTCATAGTGGTGGAGGGTCCCTAATGGTATGGGGTGCCTTTTCTTACAGAGGCATGATGGAGCTCCAGGTGGTGCAGGGTTGTCAAACAGCGGCTGGTTATGTTAGCATGCTACAAAAAGCATCATTGATGATGGAGGGCCATCGTTTGTGTGGGGATGGATGGTTATTTCAACAGAATAATGCTGCAATCCACGCTGCAAGACGGACCTTGACCTTTCTAAAAGAAAATGGGGTCCATCTCTTGGGACATCCTACATGCTCACCAGACTTGAACCCAATTGAAAATGTTTGAGGATGGATGACAAGAGATGTTTATCGAAATGGCAAACAATATTCCACAAAAAATGAACTTCATGAAGCCATCTTCAGAAGCTGGAGCAACATCCCCCGCACCTTAATGGAAACGCTTATTTCTAGCATGCCCGACAGAATTTTTGAAGTCATCAAAAGCAGTGGAGGTAGAACTGCTTATTAAATTTGGTTGTTGAATGTTTTCATACACTTTTCATACACTTTTTGTGTAACACGCCAACGGTCGGTCCGAACAATTTCTCCGGCGGCCGTTCACCACGCTGCAATGTTTGCCGGGAGTTTGTTGAAAATATCGGAGCCTCAAGCTGGGGGGTACAAGATTAAACTATAAGGAACGAACTTCCACAACTTGGATGAGTTGAAAGGATGCTTTATTTCGTTTAGAGCTAGCCTTTTCGGTTGGGGCAGGCGAATGTGACACACAGCTCTAACTCTAATTAATGGAGATCAACAAATCCAAACCGACCGAAACAAGACGAACGGAGGTTCACTTCACTCAACTGACTGACTCACTTAACTGACTCTCTCACTCTACTCTACTCTACTCATCTGACTCGGAAAAATTACCTGAATTTATTTAAAATTGATCCGGAAATTCGGAAATCCGGAAATGCTTTAGACTACCGGTGATAAACATTGGCGACTGTAAGTCTGAAATTTCAGTTATCTTTTTTTTTTTTATCTTAATAACGCTTCCGCCGGAAAATTCTTAATGTGTGGTCAAGATACAGTAAAAGACAGCTTTTGACCTGGTCATTCGAAAACCTACCTCCTGAACTTTATCTCCTGAACTTATCTCTTTATCACATTAAATCACTGAGTCAAATATTTACCGGAGGAGTGGTAGGATTTAAAACAGTAATCGGATACTCTTGTCTCTTCCACAATTTTCCTTATAAAAGAAAAAAAGTTTATTTATTTATTTTTTTTCCTCTTCTTTTTCACTTTTGCTAAATATGTTTTTAAACTATTTTCTATTCTTAACCATTTTCTATTTTAATCTATTATAATAAAATACATATTTTACAAAGCACCTTAATATACGCCTAGTTATCGTGTCACATTTGTACAATTTCGTAGAATTTTTGTCTCTGGTCTTATAATTTTGATCATGTGTAAATCGCCTCATTTTATAAAAATGTAAATTACTAAATAAAATGTTTGGAATGTAGCTTTTTGTTTCCATAACCTTTTAAATTGTAGTATTGGTAACCTTAAGTGGTAGGAGTTTAAAATCTATCTGTTAAAAAAATATTTACTTTTTAAAGATTTTTAAGCGGTCTTAAAATTTTGATCAGGAGTGTATGGATATACAGACAAAAATGACATTTATATCGATAAGCAGTAAAATATAACAGCAAAATATTTATCTCGATATGCAGTCTAAAATGACGGCAAAATATTTATATCGATAAGCAGTAAAAATAACAGCAAAATATTTATATCGATATGCAGTCTAAAATGACGGCAAAATATTTATATCGACATGCAGTCTAAAATGACGGCAAAATATTTATATCGATAAGCAGTAAAAATAACAGCAAAATATTTATATCGATATGCAGTCTAAAATGACGGCAAAATATTTATATCGACATGCAGTCTAAAATGATGGCAAAATATTTATATCGATATGCATTCTAAAATGATGGCAAAATATTTATATCGATATGCAGTCTAAAATGACGACAAAATATTTATATCGATTTGCAGTCTAAAATAACGGAAAATATTTATATCGATATGCAGTCTAAAATGACGACAACCTATATATTGATGTATCTACTATTGAGTATCTTACATTAAGACATAAGAAAAAATACAAAGTCCTGATTGTGACAGGAGGGATATATATATATATATATATATATATATATATATATATATATATATATATATTGACTATTCGAAGACATAATTATTGCAAAAATTAAAGTAAGACCTTTTTAAAGAGGAAACACTCAGCAAGATCTTTCATGACAGGTAGTAAATTTTATTGGTATTAAAGTGAATAAACCTCACTATTGTTTCTCTCTCTATGAGCGTGACACACACACACACACACACACACACACATATATATATATATATATATATAACGAAATAGCTTAACTCATGTCATGAGTTAGATTTTCATTGATCATAGCGATTAATGTTTACCGTTGAATTAATTATCTTGTACATACAGTGGTAGGATAACTCTCTAAGAGAGCTCTAAACATATATGCATATAAATATATATAGAGCAAATATAAGAAAAATTAAGGCAGACACATTATCTCATGGCGAATCGGAAGTTTAGGCCTATTTCAGGCGAACCATCATCAGCTTCCGTCTTTATTTAACAAAGGATTTTACACAAAAAAATATCTGATTTTTTTGTGTAAAATCCTTTGTTAAATAAAGACGGAAGCTGATGATGGTTCGCCTGAAATAGGCCTAAACTTCCGATTCGCCATGAGATAATGTGTCTGCCTTAATTTTTCTTATATATATATATATATATATATATATATATATATATATATATATATATATATATATGCACACGACGGTCTTTATTATAATAGAAAGGTTTATTATCTTATTTATTAGTTTTCCTCATTTTCCCACTATAGAAAAAAACAATACGCAGTTTTGTAAATGTTTAATTAATTTTCAAATTAGAAAGATAAGAATTATTGAAATATTTTTTTTTTATTGATTATATGAAATGGTGGTATAATTTCCAACGTTAATCATTAGCCATGCAACAGCTAAAACCATTACGAGAGAAATTATATATATATATATATATATATATATATATATATATATACTATTTATCTGCATCTACCTGTTAATATAGTCAGCAAAGAAATAATGGTCAAACATTCGCAGTTTAGGATTCCAAACACAGCCGCGTGCACACAAACCTAGAGAAAACAAGCAATCAAACGAAAATAAACAAAAAAAAATCATTATCAGAAATCAGTCATTCGGTAAGAAAAAATTGTATCAGTCAACGAGAAAGCCGCGACACAAGACGATAAGGAAAGGCTTTGTCTTGCCGACATTCGCTCATGCACACGTGTACGCATGCGTGCACTTTTAAGAACCATAGCATTGAATCCGTCATCTGGCAAACAAACTGCTTGTTCGTATCTATCAATATCTGCAGCAGTTCCCGATTCTCGTTGGATCTAGTTGTTGGTCCCCAATCTTTATATAAATATACCACTTTTTGTTTTAAACCACAGATATGTTAACAGCAAATTATACTATTCAGTTATTATTAACCATATGTACAAAATGCTTATGCGCAAACAATTTAATATTATATCCAATGTCAACTTTGGGCCAAGGCCAAATTTAAGAATCGCCCAGTGAGGACTGAATTCAAAAGTATCTGTTAGCAATTTAAACTAACCAATCAACAACTGGGGCTATATTCACACGTATATTATTTTCCTTTCTGTCTGTTTCTACACACACACAAACGGCACACGCAAACAGCTACACACAGCCCTCTGTTACAAAACGATGAAAACAGGTTTTTAAAAAGCCAATGTTAAAGTGTACTTATTCTCTTTATTCACTTTAACGTAAACTTGCCCCAAATTAACACACACACGGACACATAAATAATACATATACGATGTATTTCATATTACTAAACGTTATTTTTTCTGGGTACACGTATATGAGTTGCTATATCTGTTTTTTTTTTCTTCTTCTTCTTCTTTTTCGTTTTTTAAAGAAATTAATAACAATGTGGTGCAGTGGATATCAGAACGAAAAATTGGAGAGCTGAGTTCGAATTTCAGTTGAATTCGTTGCGTTCACTTACGCGTAAATACCCTTGGGAAAGGTATTAATCTATCTTTTCTATCTTAAACTGTGGTTAAATATCAGGACATATTGGGTTCTATAGCCTTGGTTGGCAATCAGTCTACCGCAGAAAGAAATGGCATGCTACTGCGGGAAAATCTTCTGCCTAGTCAGTCATGGATCGAAAGAGACATGATCACCCAAGCGTGTATCCCATATGTCACTGAACTGACTGACTGACTGACTGACTATACTGAGAAGTTCTACTAAAGAAAGGTTGTGCCTCCGAACCTGAATCAATAGCTAAATCTACTGCTAGGGAGGTTGTGTCACTGTGTCGAGCGAGGAAGTTTTTCTCGCTTAAATCCATCTTACACATATACTAATTAACCATCCGCCCGTGCATTGAATACTACCGCCGTATCTAGTCTGGTGCTCTGCTATTCATTTCGGAATTCTCGACAAAATACGAAGGAGAATCTGCAATGTAATCGATCCCGACCTGGCAGCTCGACTCCAGTCACTTTCTCACCGACGAGATGTGGCTTCCCTCTGTCTCTTCTACAAATATTTTCACGGCTTTTGCTCTGATAAGCTTAGCTCCCTGGTACCCCTCTACACGAATTTACTCGAGTAACTGGATTTGCAACAAGGTCTCACACTTTTACTGTCAAAATAATTAAATGTAAACTCTCTTCTACTATAGCAGCTTCTTTTCGTGCTCTTTCCGTTTGTAGAACTTCCTTCCGTAAACTTGCTTCCTTCATAACTATAATCTCTAAAAATTTAAATGTAACGTCAATCGCCATTTCTCATCTCTTTGATTTCCATCATTTCTTATCCTTTCCCCCGAGACCCCCTGAATCTTGTTCTTCTCATTTTACTCTCACGTAACTCGTCACATCAATATTCTCATCCTTCTCTTACCCTTCTCATTCTATATTGACGTCACCTTTCACTCTCCTCTTATGTAGCTCCGCCTCCACTTCGCACAAGTGGCATTACTTTCTTGCTTGAGGTGAAACGATTTAAAAAATCCCATTTCCTATCAAGGAAACAGCTTCAATAGTCGGCAAAATAAGAGCATATACAGGTTCGATTCTTGTCGCAAGCACAACCTTTTTTTTAGATGGTCTTCTCAATCTAGTTCAATTCTTTTATTTCTCTGTTTATAAAAAAGCATTAAAATATATATATATATATATATATATATTGTCATCCGCAGACAGATCTGTTTCGCTGTATCACTGCTTATCAGTACGGTTAGACTCCGATTGCTCCCTAACCAAGGCTGGAAACCTGACCGAATTGGCGTCAGTCGGCGACTCTACCCCTGGGCCACGGTGCAGTCTTTTTTACGCGCCCAGCAGCCAGAGTGATCCAATTCCTTTTTAATGAATGAGCGATGCGTTCACGCTAGAGTGGCTACTGTTTTTCAAAGTCTACCCCTCCTCCAGAGTGCTCAATCAGGGTGTGAGAGCGTAAATATTGTTATCCGCAGACAGATCTGTTTCGCTGTATCACAGCTCATCAGTACGATTAGACTCTGATTGCTCCCTAACCCACTATATTCAAACACAAAGTGGCATGTAGGTAAAATCCCAAGGAAAACCCTATTAATATGAAAACTGATCCATCCAAAGGGCTCGATGTAAATAGAATTATCTACAGAGCCATTTTTTTTTTCAAATAAAGCTTCGAAATTCACATGTGCTGTATGATTATTTCGGCGAAGTAAACTCGCTTCGTTAGCAACCGTTTATTATGAAAATCCAAAAAGAAATTTATTAATAGGAAGATCACTTAAAAGAAGGAAAGAGAAAGAAGTAAGAAAGGACAGTAGGAGGGGAGTCAAAAAAGAGAGAGTAGATTATGTTAGAAGATAGGCGTCTAGACGTTCTTACAAAAGGTAGGGAAGAGAGAGTGAAAATAGAGAGATGGCGAAATGGATTTTCAAAGATCTTTTCAAAGATCGAATTTGAATCCATTTCACTAACTCTTATTTCTTTTTGAATTTTCATAATAAACGGTCGCTGATGAAGCGAGTTTACTTAGCAGAATTGATCATACGACACATGTGATTTTCGAAGATTTATTGAAAAAGAATATATATATATATATATATATATATATATATATATATATATATATATATATATATGCGTGTGTGTAAATGTAGCCTTCAGTTAAATGCCGTGCACTCTTGGCACGGTATTTCTCGAAAAAGACATGACTAACTGGGCAGAAGGTTCTCCCGCAGTATGTTACCATTACTTTCTGTGGTAGACCGGTTGCCAACTAAGGCTATAGAACCCAGTCTGTCCTACTATTTAATCAATAGCTGTAGGGAGAAGCGACAGATAAATATCTTTCCTAATGGCATGAGAATGCAAGTGAATGCAACGAATTCAACTGGAATTCGAACTCAGCTCTCCGATTTTTTTTATTCTGAGCCGATATTCATTGCACCACAACACACATTCTTAACGCACAAGTGTACCCTTAATGAATATAAATCACATCACTGGTATAATTCTTTTTAGAAGATTGACGGATCGTGTACATATGTGTGTTACTACCAATTATCGCTTGTTCATATTATCTCCTTGAATGCATCAGTAGAACTACTTTCAAAATGGTAACTGTCGTCTGCTAATAATGGTTTGCAACTATGACTACTTCTGCTCAGTGCGAATGTAAAAATCATGTGCCAGTCATTTGCGAAAATGGTTTCGACTTTTTGTTTTGTCTTCTAGTTTGTTTTAATGTTACACAGCCACGTGTAGTGTCTCGTTATAGTATCGTTATTATACGAGATCATGATTCAACATTTGGCAACTGTAACAGAGCTATAATCAGAGGCACAAAACGAGGACTGTTTCTCTATCAATAAAATGTACAACGCGGAATTTTTTCTTGCAATCTTTTTTCTTTTCTTTTTTTATCCAGAAACAAAATAATCGATTAAGATAATTAAATTAAGTAGAATAATTTCCAGTAGGTATTTCGAAGTATTTTAAAATATTAGAGTTTCTTCTTCTTCTTCTTCTTCTTCTTCTTCTTCTTCTTCTTCTTCTTCACAACGTCCTGTCTTTTGTAGCTTCTAATCCAGTTTTGTCTTTTAGCTATCTATTCTAATCCTTGTTTTGTCAATCATTAACACAACCTGTTCGATAGATTGGTCACTTCTTCTCACTGTCCATTATGCCTTAAGCAAATCCTGTCAGTGTCATATTCTCCACGCCCTATTTCCTTACTATGTGACCTAGAAATTTCAATTGTCTAAAATCTCTGTATATAACTCTATGTGTAGAACTTCTTGTAAAAATGACCCGGTATTTGTCAGTTTTATGTGCAACAGACACGCCTACAATAAAACGTACACGCGCACAAAGAGGAAAAACAGGAATGAGAGAGGGAGGGAGAGAGAGAGAGAGAGAGAGAGAGAGAGAGAGAGAAAGAGTCGAAATAAATTTTTACAATTTTCATTAGTAGAAGCTCTTAAAATGTCGGTAATTTTAATGGAGCATACACCGTTTGAAGGGGAAATTTAATAGCGATTTCAAGTCTTAATTGAATGTTTAGCCTTCGCCTGCCCCTTCGACTTCGAAAATGTATTAAACAAAAATTTCGGTCAACATTTATTATATATTATATAAAACAGCCTTTGACATTGTCAAATAACATTAGCTACTTGAAAACAGATTTTAAAAAATCGGTAGATAAAATTTGAAAAAAAAAATATAGTTATATATATCGAAGAAAAAAAATGCAATTAAATAAATTTGCTCCTTTTCTTTTCTTTCTTCTTTCATTTTTCTAATCACATCTTGTTTTAAGTCACTATTATCTAATATTAACTAAAATCATATCACATCTCCCTCCTCTCTTTCTCTCTCTCTCTCTCTCTCCTGTTATCTTTTCTTCTCTATCACACGCACATACACTTTGATGTTTCCTATAGTAGTAAAAAAAAACTGTTTTGATTTAATTAATGGAATGACTAAAAAATACGAAAACAAAGTGTAATTATAGTCATTTTTTACATTGACTAAAAAGACGTATCTATCTTCACTTTTATTTCCTGGTTATATTTTAAGTGCGTTAAAACGCCGTAACACTATTAAAAGCATTGGCACAATTTAATGCAAAATATTTACCAAATAATGATTCCCTTGTTTTTAGTTAGTAAAACTGTCGATTTAATGAAAGGGCTTCTTAAAATTTGTACACCCTGTTACGAATTATGACATAATCTAAGTATTGCCTTTCCATTCCTTTAAGGTCCGTGTCAGTAGCTTTGATCATAAATGCATCATCGATATGAACTCCTATCATCGGTGCAACTGCATTTTAAAGACAAAAATGCTAACACATGCACAGAACTCCTACTCGGATCTCTATACAAGAAGATATTTGTGAAAGTATTTTTAACATCATTGAAAAAAAAAAATCGAGTGTATACTGAACTTCCTGTTTTTTACTTCTATCTCTCTTTCTATTGATTCTTTGTACTTTACCTCTCTCTATATATATTTAATCTTTCTTCGTTCGTTCGTTCGTTCGTTCGTTCGTTCGTTCTTTCTTTCTTTCTTTCTTTCTTTTTTCTTTCTTTCTTTTCCCTGAACAGACTGATGAAAATGATTTCGCATAAATAGGGCTAAAAAACGTTCCACATTTCTATAACGTACGTCCAAAAATGTTATTTATAATCATTTTCCTGTAAGTGGCAATTAAGTATACAATTGTCATTCATATGTATCATAATGTATGTATGTATGTATCTATATCAGTCACAACGATCTATCTATCTATCTATCTATCTATCTATCTATCTATCTATCTATCTATCTATCTATCTCTTTTACTCATTATCTATCTATCTATCTATCTATCTATCTATCTATCTATCTATCTATCTATCTATCATATCTATCTATCTCTTTTATCTATCATTATCTATCTATCTATCTATCTATCTATCTATCTATCTATCTATCTACTACTCTATCTATCTATCTCTTTTACTCTATCTATCTATCTATCTATCTATCTATCTATCTATCTATCTATCTATCTATCTATCTATCTATCTTACACTGCTCATTTATCTTCTATCTCAGCTCGTGATTTCTCTCTAACACTAAATAGCCTGTTAGTGTTACTATCTATGATAGCTATCGATCTGTGTATCTATCTCAGCTCGTGTATCTCTCTCTTATATATA
This sequence comes from Ascarosepion bandense, assembly GCA_037127315.1. NCBI lineage: Eukaryota > Metazoa > Mollusca > Cephalopoda > Sepiida > Sepiidae > Ascarosepion > Ascarosepion bandense. The sequence continues at coordinate 1,003,450 of JBBBDQ010000792.1, read as the reverse complement.
TGTGTGTGTGTGTGTGTGTGTCTGCTCCTATCTATCTATCTATCTATCTATCTATCTATCTATCTATCTATCTATCTATCTATCTATCTATCTATCTGTCCATGCCTGACAATTCAGGTCTCATGCAAAATTTACATTAGTTCTGAGATTTCAACAAAATCACTCGATAAAAACATGATATATTTATTTTACGAGGATGAAATTGACAATGGTTCATCATTGTGACCATTGTCTTATGATCATCCTATAAATAACAATAATTTAATAATGTTTAAAAACCTGAGTCTGAAGACTCTCTAGAGTCTAAACAAATAGGAAATGATTCAAATGTTATATTGGCACCTCCTTACATCAGAATGGATTTACCGAAATTGAATATGAGAGAGAGAGAGAGAGAGAGAGAGAGAGAGAGAGAGAGAGAGAGAGAGAGAGAGAAATTGAATAAGATTCTAAGAGAGTTTTTTATTTCTTAAATAATTATTTGCGAAAAGCAGTTCAGTGACATTCAGTGTAAACAAACTCGGTTTAAGACCACGCTCACAAACCTACGGTAAAGGTTAATCGGTACAGTTAAAAAAAAAAAAAAAAAAAACGAAATCTGCGGTTAGCTTTTTTTTTTTTATCAACCCTTGATTGGATGCCAGGTCAGATTTTACAGATATGACAGGATTGACCTCTACTCAGAAGGATCTTTTTCCCCACCCCTGTTCGACATATCAAAAATGATTCGCCACCCCTACATGGATGTTGCTCGAGGTCTTTACTTCGCCTCTATTATACCCGGCCACTGATCTATGTCTGCAAAATTCATAATGTGTAGCAGCAGTAGTTGTAGTAGTAGAAGTACTTATAGTAGTAGTAGCACTTCGGTGTACTATTTGGCATCTGAGTCACTTATTAACAGTATCGGCTTTGTTGAGTCTAAACTTGCTGCTCGACTGATATTACGTAAAAATGCTTTTGTTTAAAACTGTTCGTACATAGAGTTCACTTAATATTTGCTATTAAGCAGCGGTAAAAATAAATAATTACTTTGTCGTGTGTAGGTAGAGAAGGCAATATAATCGGATAAAAAATCAACTAGTTAATTAGTCGAATTATAATTAAATTTGTATGTAGATTGTAGATGTATTGTAATTACATTTAAAACCTTTTTTTTTTTTTTTAATATCTTGTTTTTCGTTTTATTCATGATCTGGTTAAAAATTTATTTTTTTTTACCTTCGATTTCGTATAAAAAGTAAAAAAAAATCCCTACTAAAAATTAAAAAATAAAATTAATCAGCCTAAAATAGAGATATTTCGAACTTCCACATTTCTTTCTTTTTTTAGTGTTTGAACATAGCAACGATCAAGATTTTTTTACAACGATTCTATTTTTTTTAATGTGTGTATGTGTGCGTGCGTAAAGAAAGACATCAGATTTCTGCCAAATGTTCATATGTAAAAATCAGTCAGTGTTCCACTGTTAATAGTGTTGCTCAATAGAGTTTACTACTATTATTATTCATTCATCAAAAATAGGATCCAGCGTTTCTTCTTCTTCTTCTTCTTCTTCTTCTTCTTCTTCTTCTTCTTCTTCTTCTTCTTCAAGAATTTCTGTTGCTTGGAATCATTTCAATAGGGATTGTCTTTTACTTTTTTATTAGTTATTCTCGCCCCTTTTTTTTTTTTTTTACATTTCGTGTTTTTTTTCTGTTTTCTCTCTTTTTTAATTGTTAGAGTTTTTTTATTTCTTTTATTTGCTTTGATCCCCTCAAAAAATAAATGAATAAAATATGAAAATAAAAAGGTTGATAAAAGGATAACTTCCCGAGGAAAATTTATTTTACTTTCTTTCTTTTTTATCTTTCTCTCTCTCTCTCTCTTTCTTTCATTTTTCTTTCGTTTTTCTTTCGTTTTTCTTTCTTTTTCTTATTCTATCTCTTTTCCTTTCTTTCTTTCTTTCTTTCTTTCCTTTTCTCCTTATTTTTCTTTCTCTCTTTTTATCGTTACCTCTTTCTTTATCTTTCTTTGTTCCATTCTCTTTTTCTATCTCTTTTTCTTATTTTCTTGCTTTCTTTCGTTCTTTTTATTTTCTTTATTTCTCTCTTTCTTCTTATCCTTATCCATTTCTTCATTTTTCTCTTTTTTCTTTCTTTCCTTTTTCTATCTCTTTCTCTTATTTTCCTTCTTTTTTCCTTCTTTATTTCATTATATCTTTCTCTCCTTAATTTTCTTACTTTCTTTTTATCTCCCTCTTTATCTTTTCTCACTTTTTCTTTCTATCCTTTTTTCTATCTTTGTCATATTTCATTCTTTCTTTCGCTTTTTCTCTTCTTTTTTCACTCTTTCTCTTTAGACTTTTTCATTATATTTCTTTTTTCCTTTCTTTTTGTTTGCATTCGTTATACGATCTCAATTCATCGTGTTTATTTCAAAACTTTGATCTTAAAAGGAATATTTTTTATTAAATCTTTAAAACATTTTTTTTTCCAGAATATATTCCTTTATTTCCCCTATTTCCATATTCATCATTTTTACATTTGCTTCCAATCAGTTGTGCCTTCGTTCTGATTTTAATCAACAGAACAATTTTTGCCGGAAACATCATTAACCTTCAATGTTGTTTGTTGTCAGTTCAAATGACCTGTTGTCGGATCTTTCCCATTTATTTTATTTATTTATTTATTTTTATTCATTTTTTTTTTCAGCTAACCAATTATTCAGAATATCATTAATAATAATAATAACCATATTTAGATCTGAATGTTTTCAAGACTCAGTAAAAACAAAGTAAAAACGTTAAAAAAAAAAGCAATGTCGTCTGCTGTCGAACTGTTTTTTGTTATTTTATTTTTTGTTTTTTTTGTTTTCGTTTTTTTCATTAAGACATTTATTATAGTTGTAAAATTACACTATAACAACGTTTTATAGTATACTTTCAATTTTGGCTGTCTACATTAACCGATTAATTTGTTGTTGTTAAATTTAACTGTGCAATTTATTTCCTACTTGAAATTATGAATTTAAGACAAATTTGTACAGACTTGATGTTATCAAAAGTTAACAAAAAAAAAAAAAAAAAAAAAAAAAAAGTAATGTGTCGTGTTCACCACTCAGAGAAAAGAAAGAGATGATTATTTAAACAATATTAGCATAGAATGTGTGGAGAGCAATGATCGCTCATAAGAAGAAGCAGAAAATGCGTTTCTTTAGCTGTGTCAGTCACATGGGATGATTTGTTATCCCCAATTTTTAAAAAAAGTATCCGTAATTCCCACTTGGCAATTTGCTTCTTTTTCTCCCTCTAATTACTCTCTTGACTCAGTGAGAGTGTGTCGAATGTGGTATGGCACATTTGCAGTGGGAGACAAACGGTTGCTTTTTCTTCTTTGTGGTGTTTTGTCACCCCACCTAACTAATGAGCACACACACACACACACACACATTATATATATATATATATATATATATATATATATATATATATATATATATATATATAGCCTTTGAGATTTGAAAAAGAAATCACTCAACCGGCAATCGAGGGCGAGGGAATATTTACTCGCGCCCAAATTAATTTTACTCGACCGAATCCATTTTCTTAATAGTCGCTTTACGTAAACATGACGGAAAACTAAAAAACGAAATTTTAATTAAAATTTAGAACGTGTTAGATAGGATTTAAAATTAAAAAAAAAAATAAAACAACAAAATTTGATTTTTCCTCTTAATAATAGCATAAACATTTTGATGATAAAACTTTGTTTTTATTAAGTTTGAGCCCTTTTAACATCATGATATGCTGTTGTTTTTGTTTTTTGTTTATGTTTTTTTTTTGTTTTGTTTTTTGGCAATTGAGTGGAGGTACCTAAATTCGTAGTTTCTTTCTTCTGTTTGACTACAACCTCCGTCTCATAGATGATAAAAAAATAACAAATCTGATTTTCTCAACAATTTTCTATAAAAAAATTACTTACTTGTATAATTTGTTTTTTGGTGCGTGGTTGAGAGAAGCATGCGTATTTTTTTTTTTTTTTCAAATGTTCTTTTTTACTTTTCGTAAGCGGGAAGGAAATATAGGATAATATTTTTCCAAATGAGTTTCTAAAAATCTGTGTGCGTCTTTAATCTGGGTGACAGACATTTTTGGCTCCACTCTGGAAGCGTTAATTAAACGAATGCTTACACTGACCGGGATGATAAAAGCCAAGAGTTCAATTATGTCATTGTAGGTCATTCTAAGTAACTTGTGAATCTTCAATGGCATACTTTTGAGTTGTAAAAGGAATCAGATTTCCTTTTATTTTTAATCGACCGCAGACGAGTAAATGTATGTACTATTATTTTAAGATTAAAGTTTTTCATTATACTATGTATGAATTCACGAATATTTAATTTGCATATATTAGTTTGTTACAAAAATGATTACCACTCGAAGTGTTGTACTTTGAATCGCCATTTTAACATAGTATTCACGGTATATATGAGGCGGATTTTGGTATACATAATAAGTATTGTGTGTTCTTTAATAAATTTTAACTTTAATAAATTTCAACTTATTTTCAGACAAAAATATTCTTGAAGCATTAGTCAGTCAGTTAAGTGCAATATGTGATACACGCTTGAGTGTCGAAAGTGACATGGCTGACTGGGCAGAAGATTATCTCGCAGTAGTTTACCAGTGCTTTCTGCGGTAGACTGGTTGCCAGCCAAGGCTAAAGGACTCAATCTGTCCTGTTATTTAACCCATAACTGGAAGGAAGGAAGAAACGAATTAATACCTTTCCCAAGGATATTTGCGCGTAAGTGAATGCAAGGAATTCAACTGGAATTCGAAGTCGGCTACCCGATTTCTTGTTCCGAGAAGGAGGTCTTTAATTATGAACATGGCAAAACATGATCTTCATTTAATTTTCTTGCATGAGTTCAAACTTGGGCACAGTGCCTCCCAAACTTCTGCCAATATCAACAGAGCATGGAGAAATGGGTCCACAACTGATCGAACAGTACAAATGGGGTTCCAGAAATTCCGTTCTGGTGATGAGAACCTTAAAGATGAAGAAGGTAGAGGATGGTTATGCAGTCTTGACACCAAACAATTGCAAAGAGTTGTTGAGTAAAACTCATGTCAAAATGTCAGAGATATGTCTCAGACTCTTGGCGTCAGCACTGCAACAGTCTCATGCCATTTGCAGAGTATTGGCTAGGTTTAAAAAAAAAACTCGATAAATGGGTTTCTCATGATCTATATGAAAATCAAAAATTTTGAAGTGTGCTCGATGCTCTTTCTGCATAACACCAATGATCCTTTCTTGACCGAATAGTCACTTGTCATGAAAAGTAGATCCTTTATGGTAACCGTAAACGATCAGGTCAATGGCTTGATCGTGATGAGTCCCTCAAACATTTCCCAAAGCCAAAGTTGCATCAGCAAAAGATTATGGTAACTGTCTGGTAATCTGCAGTTGGTCTTATCCCCTACAGCTTTCTGGGAGCCAATCAGAGCATTGATGCAGAGCTGTACTGTTATCAACTTGCTGAAATGCATGCACGCCCGCGAATAAAAGAGAGACCTACATTTGTGACTCGGCGTAATCCAATTCTGCTCCACTATAATGCGCAGCCTCGTGTTGCAAGAATGATGTTTCGAAAACTCATAGACTTGGAATATAGGAGTTTACAACTTCCTCCATATTCTCCTGATCTTTCATCCATTGATTATCATTTTTTAAGAATTTAAGCACATTTTAAATGGTAAAACTTTTAGGTTCAAACCAGAGGTGAAATCAACTTTCAAAGATTTCGTTGTATCACAGCCAATAACTTTTTTTTATCAACGAGGAATAAATAATCACGTCGATCGATGTCAGAAGTGCATAGATGCAAGAATAATATTGTCTCTGAAATCGGCCATTATTTTTGTAACAACATAATAGCATCTGTACAATGGCAATGGAATCCAAACATAAACACGTTAGTCCGTCACATTTAATATCACAGCTTATACATATACGCTGAATGTAGTTTTATACAAAATCTATTAAATTTTGTGTACATACAGATACAGATAATGACGCAAGACATGTAATATTAAGACGAAATTTTATAGTATTTACATTATTTCTCATCTTTGTTGTCATTTGTATGACATTTCGGCTGTTGTACGCTCTGGCCTTCTTCAGGAGTTAGGAATTTCGAACCGAACGCTTTATTACAATCACTGGGATATATTATTCTCATTCCTTGCGAATGAGAATGATATACCCTAGCCGAAACGTCGTACAAATGGCAACAAAGATGCGGACAATAGTCCGAATAATGTAAATACTGTAAATACTACCTTATCTCAGAAATATAGACAAATACGAAATTTTATGTGGCGAAATTAAAATTTCACGCAAAAATAATGTTTTCTACTTTCTGTACGTATACAAAAAACATGATCACTGCATACAAAAATATATATAAAAGAGTTCCTGTCTATTTCAACTCTGTATTTTTAAGATTTCTTCCATTTTTTTTATTTATTTATTTATTTATTTTTAACCTGACTAATGCTTTAATCCTTGTTTTCGTATTAGACTTGGGTTTCCGGTTCATTCTAATGTCTATTGTAACTGTATGCTATTAGCATTTTCTCCCCGGTCTTTTGAACAGAAGTAGAGCATTATCCTTCGATTTCTCTTTAGACTTGGGTTTCCGGTTCATTCTAATGTCTATTTCAACTCTATACTGTTCACATTTCCTCTCCGTTCTTTTGAACCAGAGTCGTGCTCGTTTTCTCCTTGCACTTGGGTTTTCAATTCCTTCTAATGTCCATTTCAACTCTATACTTTTAACATTTCTTCCCAGTCTTTGAACAGGAATAGAGCTTTTTATCCCTTGTTTTCGGTTTAATTTTGGGTTTCCGGTTCCTTCTAATGTCTATTTCAACTCTCTACTTTTAACATTTCTCGCCGGTATTTTGAACAGATGTAGAGCTTTATCCCTTGTTTTTCGTTTAGGATTGGTTTCCGGTTCCTTCGAAATTTTATTTTTACTCTATACTTCTAACGTCTCCTCCCCGATCTTTTGAACAGGAGCAGATTTTATTGTTTCATGTTTATACTTTGGTTTTTCAGTTCCTTCTAAAGTCTACTTTTACTGTATGTTTCTAATGTATACCCTTAAATTTTGAATTTTTTCACTGCTGCTATTTTTCCTTCAATAGGAGTAGATAACTTCGCATATTGTCCGGTTCATGTTCCGCCCTCGTCAGTTGCACAGAAGTATAATTTATTCCTTGTTTCCTGTTCAGGATCGGTTTTCGGTTTCCTTCTAAGGGCTTTTTACTCTCTTTCACTCCCTATAATGACGTTGCATATCAGTGAGATTATCGCCTTCCGTCGGTTCAAGTGGTTAATTCTTTTTGTACCCAATTATTTTTATGCTCCTAAACATGTGAAAGCGAATTAATACTTTTTTCGTACTTGAGAATTTACACTAAATTTTTACTAAAATATTAAACACTATTTATTTATTACAGAATTTATTTACAAGAATAATTTTAAATTTAGAACATCCTAAAAAAATTAATGCAACATAAAAACTAATGCAATTTAATAATTATTATTTACTAATTTATAAAGAAATATCTGTGAAAACGACTTTTATTTATAAATTTACGAACATTTACTCACATATTAAAATACATGAACCAACTATAAGGAAATCCTTATTATTTACCGAAATTATCAAATGTTTTGCCAAACATTTAAATTAATATTGTAATAAATAAATAGTGTTGATTTATAACTGTTGTCAATTCTTAAAAACAAATTCAGTCAGTCAGTTAAGTGCAATATGTGATACACGCTTGGGTGATCATGTCTCGAAAGTGACATGGCTGACTGGGCAGATGATTATCCCGCAGTAGGTTGCCATTGCTTTCTTCGGTAGGCTGGTTGCCAGCCAAGGCTATAGAACCCAATCTGTCCTATTATTTAACCCATAACTGTAGAGAAGAGACGGATTAATACCTTTCCCAAGGATATTTGCGCGTAAGTGAATGCAATGACAATGTGCAAATCCACTTCCATGTGTTTTGGTTTTATTCCAATTCTAATAATTCGTTTTCAAAACAATAAATATTGCCGAAGAGTGAAGATAATTAAAAAAGCTGTATCATTAGAAAAAGTGTCCTATTGACACGACGGACACGTTTATCCATGTTTGCCCATTTGGTTAACTGGCATTGAGAAGGATGCTGAGGATACCATGGACGGAGCACGTATGCAACGATGAAGTGTTGGAAAGGATGCAAACGAGAAGAAAACTCATACTAAATATCAGGAAGAGACAAATGACGTTCCTAGGGCAAGTAATGAGGAAGGAGGGCCTGGTGAATTTAATAATCACAGGTCGGATAAAGGAGAGACAGGGGAAAGCAGTGTGAGACGTACTTGTTAGGTCTTAGCGAATGGATGGCGGAGCAGGGTTTAGAAGAGATACCAAGAGAAAAAATATTGAAAGCGACAAGACACAGAGACAAATGGAAGTCCATGATCGCTTACGTTCTGAAGGAAAAATTGTATTAAAAAATAATACTTAAATTCCACAATCACCTTAAAATTGTGCAGGTGATGTAATATTTAGCTGCACGGAATGAGAGTCTGAAGTAGGGAGCTGGTTGAATGTTTATTAAATTGGCCTCGTGTCAAACATCACCTAACTTCCTACAACTTAGAATTATCAGAATCATCGGTAGATTGAAGGATGGAAGAATAAAACTATTTTGTTTGTATATTAAAGTAGAATTTTAATAACAGAACAGAATAACATCAATTTGTAGGTGTTAAATGTTCCAAGAGAAATAGTAGTAAGGAGTTAAGCGAATCCGGAGTTCTAATTATAGGTAGCAGAAAGTGTTTATACAAAATTAACAGGGTACTAATAAAGTGTGTTCCTTTTCTTTTTTTATGGCCGGCCAGAAACTGAAAAAGAAAGAAAAAAAATAAAATGGTACTTATCATTACGTTAATTTTTAGGAGTCAGGTAAAGAATCTTATTGTTGTTGTTGTAATTGTTGTCGTCTTCTTCTTTGTTGGCGGCAAAAATAGTGAGAAGAAAGATGAAGAGATAAAGGAAAATAGTACACGAGAAGGAGAAGGAGAAGGAGAAGGACAACGAATGTGCGTCGAGACCTTATGTCCGGGTCAGAGGCTTGAAGTTTCTTTTATCAAATCTTGACGGTGTCTTAATCTCGCTTTCATCTCTGACTGATTCGAGTTTCTTTCTTTCTTTGTATGGCTAAAGACATTTCCACATCGGTTTGTTAACTGCTCTCGAAATTTTGCAAATCGCTTCCTTTCATTGGTTAGAAAATTAATTTAACATCGGATCACAAAATTTGGTTTCGTCTTTTTTTTTTTTTTTCAGTACGGGGTCAATCCTTTTTCTTATATGTCAAAATTACATTTAACACAGGACTGTTAGATTTGTCAAAAGTGAAGAGAATAAAGTTAGTTTTAATTCCGTATTCACCACAAGCCCTTTGGAAACAAGTTCGAATTCCAGTTTACGTCGTCACTTCAGTGTAAATACTTTTGGGAATTATCAAATTAAATAATGTTCATCATATACAAAGCTCAAGAGCCACTCTAGGTAGGGGCTTACTGAAGAAGCGATAGCACTAACTTTCGAAAATTAATCTGGCAACAGGTTTTACATAAACTTTACAGCCAAAATAGCTTCTTTTTTCTTTTTTTATGGCGATAATCCCACGAAAACACAAAGGGTTACTGAGGGTGAAAGAAAATGAGAAAATGTTAGGACAATAAAAGAACAGGTTTCAGAAAACGAAAGATGGCGCTTGTCGTTGCATTTAAAATTTGGAAGAATGAATATAGGCGTCAGGAAAACAATAACCGAAAGAGAGTTTCACAGGCGAGAACTGCGAGTGAAGAAACTATTAGAATAGAACTTGTGGTTGCATCTAGAGATTACAACTGTAAAACAATGAGACCTATATCCTAATCTAGTATTACGTTTAAATTCATGGGTTCGAGATACCAAAGAGAAAATCTCTTTAGAACAATTGTGATGTAAATATTTTTAAAAAAGACAAGGAGAAAGCATTTTTGGGGGTTGGTAGAAAAACCGAAGTCAAAATGAAAGGTTATGGTTTGCAGTCAATAAAAATGTGCCCAACGTCAAAAGTACGCAAAAAATAATTCCTAAGAATCGCTTGTCATGAATTTACAACAGTTTTTATTATGTTCTTAATATTTACTGAGTAATAGAGAAATAAATATTGATATAATCTTTCTTCTTTCTCTCTTTCTATATATATCAGAATGTACTTCTGAGTAAAGGTAAAGAAATTATTAGTATGTGTCGTCACCGGAATAAATTTCAATTTCAATCATTATCTTCTTCCATTTATTCACAAGAGAATTTGTCTTTTACATAAATTAGATTTTAACATTTGGTGAATCAGTAACTTTTTCCCTCCTACCTATCACTACTAACCCAATGATCAAAATACATGCCTCCCACTACCAAAAGAAAATTTACTACTACGATTCTCTTCGGCTTAATCCTATAGTAACCAACATGCCCTACCCCTTCTTTTACTATCCCCTGCTTCCAGCATAAGAATTTTTCCCCATTCTTTGATTAAACGGGGTTGACAATACATGTCTGGAACTGACATGTCCCCTACTAAATATTATCTGAATTTGCAGATATATATTTTATTTTTTTACGTTCAACGTGTCAGATCTTCATGTCATTAGTAATCTTCAGGTATCATATATATATATGATAAAAATATACTTTTAAGTTATGCTATGTTTGTGGACAAAACTGCTCAATACCTAGGATAGAGCGGATGTAAATAATGGTCTGAATATTGCTTATGAGCATGGTATAGACTGTCGCCGCTGAGTGTTGACGTCTATGTCCACTTATATGTTACTAGCAGTATAGCCCGGCGTTGCTCGGGTGTAATGAAAGCTTTAGAACTAATCCAAGGTCTTAGACTCAGCCTAAAGAATATTTGTGTGAAGTTTGGTGAGAATCGGATAAAAACTGTGAATTTGTATAAAGGACATACAAACAGATAAACACACACACGCACGCACACACACACACACACACACACACACACACACACACACACACACACACAAAAAAAAAAGCATCTTGCCTTTTATATATATATATATTATCGATTTTCTGCACTATTGTAAGAACTGCAACCTTGAAACTTCTGAATATCGTTTCTCATGTCTTTGTCTATGAATGTATCAAATTTGATTAAAATCAAACCACTCCTTCTATAACCTCATTTTTTCGATTATCGATTTTCGATATTTATCCGGAGTACCTCGACACAAAACCTATCTAAGAACACTCGCAGATGCTTATAGTACAACTGTGTAAATTTTCAAGAAAATCGGTTCAGCCGTTTCGGAGTCTATAGGTAACGGATACACACACACACACACACACACATACACACACACACACACACACAGTTTCATTTATAAATAAGTTTAGATTTTCATTTTTTCCTAATAATAATAATAATAATAGTTATGTTATTATTAATAATAACATTGTGTAGGTAAGCAGATGAAACAGATAATCTCATACTCGGTGAAAATGTCTGAGTTAAAAGAATATAAGTGGCGACATTATTGAATTGGTAAGAATGACCATTGGAAAGTATAGCGTAAATTTGACTTCAATGTCACAGAGAAACGGTATGAATATCAGGAAGGGGCAGTAACAAGACAAAAAGACAGTCACAAGATATGAGATTCCTCTGTCCAGGCAGATCGTATCATTGAAGGAAGAAAACTCGACATTGTTGTTATAATCAAAGAGATGAACAACTGCCAAATTATTGACTTTACTGTTCCATGCGATAAAAGAGTGAATTCCAGAGAAATTGAAAAAATTGAAAAACACCAGGATCTTGCTCGAGAGTTGAAAAATCTATAGAACATGAATGTATAACTAATTCCTATAGTAATAGGTGCGATTTTAACAACAACTAGAAAATTGAAAGAGCTCTTAGGAAAAATTGGAATTGAGAGCAAGATTGTAAACTAGCGTCATTTACTCTGTGAGAATTCTCAAAAATGTTTTTGAGTTTTGAGGAGCCTCATTGACACCATGCTTCTAAAATCACAATTTCCATTGACTGCAACAGTGTGCGATACCAAGCATAAGAACATTGCTATTCAAATTTTACTTTTGTTTCGCATGTTATAATGGTAGATATAAGTAATATAGTCTTGGAAATTTTGAAGCATTATTTTGAAAGCCGTTGAAGATACTTGAAGAATTTTGGTCGTAGAAGTACATGAACCAATGCTTGATTTGTGTTTACCAAAATTTACTTTGGTTACCAAATGCATTGGTTACCAATTGAGGATTGAAGCCGCGATGCGATTGACTAGTCAGCAGTAATATATTCTTCAGATTCCTTACTGTTATCAGTGTCCGATGTCGCTGCTTTCTTTAGTGACACACCGGCAAACAGATGCACTCAGATCAAATATTAACGAGCAGTAATTCTATTATTCCGTATCTAACGCTGAGATGTGATTCTGTTCGTGTTTCAAGATATATTCACACCAGAACAATATGATAATGCTATTTCTTTATTTTCTTGTTTCTTTTAATAAAAAGTTACGTAATCTATATATCTGTATCATGGTGTTTGTGAAAAAAAAAAAAGACTTAAAATAAGTATAAATCAACATTTGGTAAACTTCGAAAAAATGACACAGATTCAACTTGTAGCGGACACATAAAAATCATTTATTAATTAAACACTTTAAACACAAAATAATTAACGCCTTTTATTGAAAAATAAAAGAATAAGATCTTGTATGCCTACCAACTGAAAAAAATATTTTCAGAAAGATAAATGTTGAGTCGTTTTATTACTAAGTTAACACACGTAAGAATTAAGTCAAGTTTTTTTCTGCTAAATAGTCAAGCACATTTTGCGATTATGACATTCAACAAAAAGAATCATCATCATTTCAAACAGTCCGCATAATAATATGCGTAGCAGCCTGATGTAAAGTCCGAGTTAAATCAATTAAGAAATCTTCTTGTTCCTCTCATGTGTTCACTGTCAAACAAAACCCGTTTTCATAAGAGGAAACTTGATAATAAAAACTTGAAAGCATTTTTGTAAACCACCTCAACAATTTCTGCAATATAAAAATTTGACGTTGCTACTTTATCTGCTTTCTTTTCCCTTCGATGGACGAGATGAATAGATTCAAGAGTAAACTTTTTCCTTGAACCTTTCAAGTATCAGTTTACATATTTGCGTGAGGGGTGCGTCAGGCTCTAAAAGAATATATTAAACAAATTGATTAAAGTGATCACAGACAGTTTGATTTTAACAGCCAGCACAAATACTCTGATTCTAGGCAATGCGCGCAGATACGCTTATCCTATACAAAGATTAAAGATACTCTGATAAAACTCACAGATACTTTGATTTAAGTCAGAAGACACAGATACCATGATCCTATGCTGAGATCAAGGTTACTCTGATCCTACTCTTGAGTATACAGATACTTTGATTATAGGAAAAGTACATTTGTACTCTGATCATAGGCAGAGAAATCAGATACTTTGATCCTGTTCAAAACTCACAGGTACTCTGATCCAAGGTCGATATCACAAATACTCAGATCCAAAGCCCAAATCAAAGACACTGATCCTCAGTAAAGCATACAGATACACTGATCCAAAGCCGGGATCAAGGACACCCTGACCCTAGAGCGAACAGATACTCTGATCCTAGAAAGAACGCACGGTTACTCTGGTCCTAGGCCGGCACCACAGATACTCTGATCCTTAAACACAGCGTACAGATACTTTGCTTCAAGATCAAAGACACTAATTATAGATAGAATGAACAGATATTCTGATCCTAGGTAGAACGAACGTAATCTGATCCTAGGTAGAGTGCTCTGACACTGCTTTGAGTACACAGATAATTTGATCCTTGGAAAAGTACCCATATATTCTTATCCTACAGAGAACTCACAGATACTTTTATCTAAAGCAGAGATAAAAGATGCTCTGATTCTAGGCAAAGCTCACAGATTCAATGTAGATCGAACAGATACTGTGATCCTAGGTAGAGTGCACTTATGCTCTTATCCTGCTCTGAGTATAAAGATACTATGATATATATATATATATATATATATATATATATATATCGGCATGACCTGCTTAGTTAAAGTGACAAATCCTTGCACTAAAACTATCAACGCTCTATCACTACTCAGATACTGAGCACTTTTCGGCAAAAAGCCTGCTTACCAATATACCTTTTATCAGTAAAGCCACTGAAATACCAACAATCTTGGAGCCACTATATATATATATATATATATATGTGTGTGTGTGTGTGTGTGTGTGTGTGTGTGTGTGTGTGTGTGTGTGCGTGCGTGTGTGGTTTAACCCACCGTTTAACTTAGAAGTAAAATCTAATATAGGCCAAAACTTTTTCAAATTAGTTAATAAAAATTTAAATAAAATTTGCAATAGGAATTTAATCAAATTAAGTTATAGTCGTACTAGTAATTTAGAAAATTACATTTTAAAATAAAAACGCCAGAAACCTAAATAATAACGGAAAAATAACATCATTAACAAGGAATCTAACTGTAGCGACAAAAACCAATTCCCACTTAACCGACTTTGTAAGACAGAACGTGGTTTTTACAAAGCAGATGTACACGATACAGATGGACAAAGAAAAACATATTTGAGTTCTACAAAAGGAATTTCTAAAAACAGATGGAATAATTAGAAATCTACATTTAAACTGGAAAACCTTAAAAACTGTACCAAACTGGCTAGCCACGTGTGGAAATGAAAAATGAAAAATAGAAAAGACCCTGATATAACATGGAGTATAGTATCCAAAAAAAAAAGCCAAACTATACAACGGAGGTGATGTCTGCAAATTGTGCCAAGAAGAAAAGTTAGCCATTATGCTGTTTCCAGAACAAAAAAAACATTAGTAAACGAAAGATCAGAAGTAATGTCCAAATGTAATCCCACCTGTAGATGCATTTTAGGATCATACAAACCTGGATGAAAGGGTTTTAAAATCCTTAAGTAACTCCTCCCTAATTTTGAAATTTTTCGGTTGTTTAAAAATTCCACTCGGACATTCTTCAAAATCACCGTTGATACGTTTGAAAAAACCTTTGAAAATTAGTTATTATAAATGGCGTGAAAATACCGAAAGGTTGAAACCTAGGTTGGGGAAATAACTAATTTCTAAATAAAAAATATTCAAAAGTTCTACAATATAAATGTATTGAACACTTTTTTAATACAACTGTTACTGATCTAATTTAATTTTCACCAAAAACTAATACACACACACACACACACACACACACACACACACACACACACACATATATATATATATATATATATATATATATATATTTGATATTTCAGACCGGCCTCAGCCTTTCATCAGAAACAAAGGCCTCGGCCGGTCTGAAATATCATATATATATATATATATATATATATAATAGAAATAAATAAATAGTCAAAAAAATACATTTTTAACTTACAACTTTTTAGTAGTTTTTCCTATACATATTAAGACAGTTTACGTGGATTACCATTATGCTATATATATATATATATATATATATATATATATATATATAGGTAAATGTGGATGTGCGTTGTGGTGCAGTGGATATCAACTCGGAACGACAAATCGGGGGAGCCGAGTTTGAATTCCAGTTGGATTTCTTGCATTCACTCACAAATACCCTTGGGAAAGGTATTAATCCGTCTCTTCCCTCCAGTTATGAGTTAAATAATAGGACAGATTAGGTTCTTTCGCTTTGGCTGGCAACCAGTCAACCGCAAAATGCAATAGCAACCTAGTGCGGGATAATTTTTTGCCAAGTCTGTCATGTCTCTTTTGGGACATGATCGCCCAATGCGTATTTCACGTATGGCACTTAACTGGTTGTTATAGGTAAAATCTCAAAAACCAGATCCTATTAATATTAATTTTATCAGTATTAAAAATGATCCAGGTGGAAGGCTCGATGCAAATAGTATTATCTATTTTACAGAGCCAACTATGTATATTATATCAATAAATTCCAAAAATTACATTTCGTTTAATAGCTATTTCAATGAGAAAACTCTCGCTTCATTAGCAACAATCCAAAACAATTTTTTTTGTTTTGGATCGTTGCTGATGAAGCGAGAGTTTTCTTGCGGAAATAGCTATTCACCGAAATGTAATTTTCGGAATATATATATATATATATATATATATATATATATATATATATATATATATATATATATTTCCATTTCTATGCGGATTTTAGAGATACTCTGATCTAATGTAGAGTTATCTGGTGCTCTTATCTAGCTCTGAGTATAATTCTTTTTTTATATATATAATTCTTTTCCTCCAAGCATGGCAGGCCTGCCGCTGGTTTACAGGGATTTACAGTGTGAGAAAGAAAAACAAACCCAAAAGCAAGGTGCAGTGGGTTTCGAAAAGAAGGTAAGAGATGGTTATGAATCAAGTAGATAAAAGATGACAATTGACATTGCATTTAATCTTTTGAAGATTGTACCTCTCAGAGAAGCAAGCAAATTGAAGGGAATTATACAAACGTGAAGTGCGAGAAAAGAAACTGTTAGAAGAGAAGATGAGTTTACATTTAACTATTTCGACAGTAAAAGGGTTGGACCTTGATGCCAATCTAGTAGCACGTGTAAATACATGCGGTCAGGGAAAAAATCTCGCCATAGCAGTTGCTATGAAAATACTTGTAGAAAAGACAGAGGGAAGCCACATCATGTCGGTGAGAAAGTGACTTGAAGGCGAGCTGCCAAGTCAGGATCAATTTCATTGCAAATCCTCCTTTGGATTTTGTTGAAAACCTCAAGATGAATAGCAAGAGCACCCGACCAGATATGGCAACAGTATTCAATGCACAGACGAATGGTAGATTTATAAATGGATTCTGACGAGAAAAACGTCCTAGCCCAACACAGTAACCCAACTTTCTAGATAGTAATATATATATATATATATATATATATATATATATATATATATGGTTATGTCAATTTTACGTTGCGACATGGAAATTTCTATGTTTCGAGATCAATTCTCATCATCAGGCAATGTTGGCGTGTTTGTGCAGACGATTTACATTTAAATGACAAATACTTTCGGTTTACTGTGAATGTGTGTGTGTGTGTGTGTGTGTGTGTGTGTGGCTAATCAAATGGAGATTCACTTTGGGGTTTGACCCCGAAGAATTTCTGTGCTAACCAACCTTTTTCCTCCTCCTTTTCCTTTTTCCTTGACTCCTAAAAGAAGTTAAAACATGTAAGTCCTTAAATGAACCATGCTCATTATGCTTATATGAAAAACTATAAATAACATGCTCACTGACGAATTAGGTAAAAATAAAAATAAAGCCAAAAATAGAATAAGTTAGTTTTCCTTTTTTTCTTTATTTTTTTAAATAATTCCCCCCTTTGTATCAGGATAATAAACTTTACAGCGAATTGATAGATGGAGCGAAAAAATAGCAGTTCGAGGTTTCCTTTGGAAAAAATCATTTCTTTAACAAATAGACTAAAGGGGAAGAGAAAGGAGATGGGTACTACAAAAAAGGAATATCACATCGAATGTAATAAAACTGAAGGGAAAATGATAAGATCAGATAAATGCGAAGGGAAATAGACAAGAGAAGAATAGGGTCAAGGAAAAAGAAAAAAAGAGGAGGAAAAAGGTTGGTTAGCACAGAAATTCTTCGGGGTCAAACCCCAAAGTGAATCTCCATTCTGATTAGCCACACACACACACACAAAAAAAACACCCACATACATTCACAGTAAACCGAAAGTATTTGTCATTTAAATGTAAATCGTCTGCACAACCACACCAACATTGCCTGATGATGAGAATTGATCTCGAAACACAGAAATTTCCATGTCGCAATGTAAAATTGACATGACCATATAATTATATGATATTATATTATATTAAGCTCTATAATACTCATTATATTGAGCACTGTTTATAATAAAATAAATGCCAGAGCACTCAAAATATAAAAAAAACCTTGAGTCCTATTCACTTGGAATTATATATATATATATATATATATATATATATATATATATATATGGTGTCCCAGAAGTCGCACACCATATACTAATTTTTGTTTTTTCTATGTTTCAGATTTGATTTGATATGGGTGAGAAACTAACAATACAAGAAAGAGTCAAATTTTATGTTTGAAAGAGATGGGGCAACATACCGCCCTGTAGCTCAAGAATTCAATCAATCATCCTGAGCGAGAAAAACCGTTGAGCTATTCCACTGTCTGTTGTTTGATCAAACACTTCCAAGAAATTGGATCACTTGCTGACCGTGAGAGATGTGGTCGACGAAAGAGTACAACTGATGAAGAAACATCCATCATGGATGTTGCTAGAAGCCCCGTGAAATCAGTAAAGAAAATAAACCAGGAGCTAACGATTAGCAAATCATCAGTACATCGTATTCTTAAAACACAGAAATTTCATCCGTACAAAGTGCATCTTGTGTAAGCTCTACATGGCGATGACACCGATAGAGTTCTGTGAATAGTTGCGTAATCACATGGATTTTTCAACATTATTTAGATGAAGCAATTTTTCATTTGAATAGCCAAGTAAACCGACACAATATGCGCTTTATTGATCAGAAGTAAATCCAAACGGGAATGAGGAGGAACATCATCAAAAGAACCCTAAGATCATGGTCCAGGCTGTAATATGGGAGAAGGAAGTCGTTGGCCCTTATTTTTTTCAATACTAGTAATGTCACCGGCGAAAATTATTTAGTGTTTCTGCAAACCTTCTTGTTTGGCTACCTTGAAGATGTTCACATAACTCTACAACAAAACTTCTTTTTGTAGCAAGATGGAGCTCCACTACACTTTGCTATTTGCGTGCGTAACTACCTGAACCAGACCTTTACTGGAAGATGGATTGGGCGAAGAGGTCCCGTGGAGTGGCTACCCCGATCACCAGATCTATCCCCCCCCCTTGACTATTTCCTTTGGGAATATCTCAAATCTGTTGTGTACCAGAATCGTCTACGCACTCTTGGTGATTTGAAAGAGGCGATAACAACTGAGTGTCAAAAGATCAACACTGAAACCCTCAAAAGAGTAAAAGACAGTTTTATAAAGAGAATTGATGGATGTGTTAATGCAGAGGGGGGGGGGACAATTTCAACATCTGTTATGATTATTATGAATAAAATTGATATTCATATGTATTTTTATAAAAATCTGGATGGTGCACAACTTCTGGAACAACCTATATATATATATATATATATATATATATATATATATATATATATAATTTCTAGGCTGAGTTTATAGATACTCTGATCCTAGACAGAACGTATAAACTTTGACCCAAGACAGAGGATTGGTATCGTTCAGTAGTTTTGTGGAGATAAATTATTTTTTACAGTAAGATTTTGAAATCAAATGCATAATGGGAACTAGAAAAACTTCCTTAGAAACAAACAGAAAAAGTACTGAACTGTTTATGTGATATCTGCCCTCCTATCTGGCAGTGAATACTGGACAACCTTCTCAAAGATGAAGAAGAAACTTGAAACAATAGAAATGTGGTTCTACAGAAAGATGCTGAGGATACCACGAGTCGAACATGTGCGCAACGACAAGACTTTGGAGAAAATGGAAACAAAAAGGAAACTTATACTTAACACCAGGAAGAGACTGTAAATTTCCAAAGCAAATAATGAAGAAAGAGAGCTTGGAAAATCTGATACTCGTATAGTGAAGGCAAAAAAAGCAGAAGAAAAAACAACTCATAACCTACTTAATGTGCTTGAGTAAATGGATGGTGGAACAAGGTTTTAGAGAAATAACAAAATAAGATCTAGAAGAACAAGAAGTTGTGGAGAGCCATGTCGCCAAGATCGTGAAGGGATAAAGAAGAATATGCTAGATAATTTTAGTTCCAGACAGAAATTGAGAAACCAAAACTATTTTTAATCTAATTTAGAATTGCACTTAATGAGTAAATCTGCTCCCTATGTTATGGTATTTAATTTACCTTTCATTAAAACCTGTTTGTGAAACCAACCTAACCTCTCGGCTCTCTCTGGTAGCTTCTGATATGCCTTAGTTGAGTAGCCTTAGGAAGCCACAAAACGTAACCATCTAATAACGAAATAACAAGAAACAACCTTCTACCTCGACGGATATATAACTCTTATGTCGATTTTAAAAATGTATACATGAAGAAGAAAGACAAGTCAAGTTGATGTTATTTCTCCACAAATAAGTTTTACTACACACTTCGTACAAATTCATCTTCCGTAGAAAGCTATCTCTGCGCGTGCTCTGAGCTTAGCAACTACGTTTAAGACTTCCTATATATATATATATATATATATATATATATATATATATATATATATATACATTTCTAGGCACACACTTATTGCCAGCAAAAATTAGGAGCGCTGGTGGGGAAACGTTTGAAGACTTGGCCTTTCATCCTTTTCTTTAGTTCCCTTTCTCTTTGACACTCTTTTTCCCCTTTCCTTCCTTCTCTCCTTCATTCAGTTTTAAAAGTACACGTTGCTTCAGGTCATAAGGAAAACAGAAACGCAATAAGGAACACTTTTATTCACCGCAGTTCGAAATGCGATGTACAATTCTGCCCGGCCGAGTCTAGTAAAATCTCTTCACTTACATGGAGTTGCAATGTAGTTTAGCACAGGAGAAATTATTAAAAGGGTTTTTTTTATTCGTTTCGTTTAAGCTTCTAAACCACTACCTTTTATTGCCCTAACCGAAGAGAGAATATTTAAGCATTTGATCTTGTTTACAGTGTTACACCTATCCATTCCATCCATGTGTAAGGCATATGACTTAATATTTTTTATACTAACAAATCAGTACAGTTATTTTAATGTAAGTATTTTCTAAAAATGTTCTACTGTGAGAAACATATTTATCAGCTTACTTTTTTAAATACAATTTATAGTAGTAGTAAGTGTTTGAAGATATTCGACAGATTTTTTTTCTAAACATGAAACCGATATGTCGATTTTTCAGAAAAAGATGTTTCTTAAGAAACCTTTTTAAAACGTAATAATTGTTTTCATTTCAATTCAAATTTTGTTTGCAGATATTTTAATTTTTTTAACATTTACTCACTCCAAGGATATATGTCCATATTTATGTATGCTTGCAAAGTAGGAGAATAAGTAAATCCCGACAATATCAAATACATTATCAAATATATAATAATGTACTTTCGTGACTCGCGTTGCCTTCTGCGATGTGTTTTTTGGTAATAAAAGAAATGTGCGTAGCAAGTAGGAAGGGAAGACGAAGACGAAAATATGACACGTTGTTCTTATTGTTAACGCCTTTGCACACACGCCAAAATAGATAGATAGATAAATAGATAGATAGATAGATAGATAGATAGATAGATAGATAGATAGATATGAACAGACATAGATAATGAACAGAGGGTAATAGAAAATTGGCAACGTCAAAGCGGAGATACATTAAAAAGTAACAATAATTGAATTATATATATATATATATATATATATATATATATATATATATATATATATATACGTAGATGATAACACACACACATATTCACAAGTAGATATGCACATAGGTAAATGTGATATACAAGGAATGTAATGGACTTTTTTATAATCCTCCTTTTTTATAACTTGCACTTATATTATAGCTGACACACACACACACACACACACACACACACACACACACACACACACACACACATATATATAGAATAAACAGATGATAACATACACGTGCATCGCCGTAACAAGGTATGATTACAATTAACAATATACAATTACAAACACAATATACGCATAGATAGATAGATAGATAGAGAGAGAGAGAGAGAGAGAGAGGGAGAGAGAGAGAGATAGTGGAGTTCTAAGTATGATACAGGCAGGTGATAGCTAGATATCTATAATTCATATAACTGACTCGCAGGAATAATGTATACGTAGTAGCAATAAACTATACAGACACAAAAAAAGTGATAAAACCAACATGTGCGAATAGAAACAGACTGCCTGATAGATAGATAGATAGATAGTTAGATAGATAGATAGATAGATAGATAATGAACAATATGAGATAGATAGATAGATAGATAGATAGATAGATAGATAGATAGATAGATAGATATGATAATGAACAATATGAGATAGATAGATAGATAGATAGATAGATAGATAGATAGATAGATAGATAGAACAATATGAGATAGATAGATAGATAGATAGATAGATAGATAGATAAGAATAATATGAGATAAGAATAGATAGATAGATAGATAGATAGATAGATAGATAGATAGATAATGAACAATGAGATATGATAGATAGATAGATAGATAGATAGATAGATAGATAGATAGATAGATAATGAACAGTATTAGATAGATAGATAGATAGATAGATAGATAGATAGATAGATAGATAGATAGAACAGTATGAAGATAGATAGATAGATAGATAGATAGATAGATAGATAGATAGATAGATAGATAGATAGATAGATTTAGAGTGATAAGCGATATAACAGTACTTTCTATTAGCTATGTACACATTTGTAAACTATATACATATATAGAAGTAATGCCATCAAATAATAATAGCTACATTATGTCAGATTTTATTATGCGTATCGGTTTTTTTCGACATAAATTTGATATTAACCGATGGATGTAAACCTTTTAATATATAATTATATTTTTGTGCTAAATATGTCATGAGAATTTCTGATTAATATAAGCATTTTTATTAGAAATATTTACAATAACTTATTTCTTGTTTTGTATTTTATTACGCGATTGGCTTGTTGTACATTATTTTAAATACATATACACTTATCGGTATTTATTTTTAAATTTAAGATAAACCTGTCATGTTTCGTAATAAGAAGTAATAGATAGCAGTTAGCATTGAGGAATGGAAGAGCCGAGTTCGAATTCCAGTTGAGTTCATTACATTCACTTACGTACTAATTTTTTTTTTTAATCATATCACCCTGAGCAAGGCGGTAACTCCACTGAAGCGCAGGGGGCTACGTAAGAGTGAAAAGAATGGAGAAGAGAAAGCCAGAAACCACATCCTAAGCAGGGAACAAGGGATGAGCCTCTTCACCTGTTCAATAGACGTGGGTGGAGTGTGAACCGGGCGATAGTTTAGTCTATCTATTCCACTTAAAAAAGGTATGAAACCATCTCTTCTCCCTCCAGCTATAGGTAAATAGCAGGATAAACTTGGGTGACAACCGGTCTAGGAGAAGGAAAAACTTTGAATTCAGAACCAGCCTGGAGGTGGACCATCTCGCCCAGGGGTTTAAGTGGTTTGCGCAGGGTCAACACCCCTATCTGTAAAAAAGGGAAGTTACGGAAGCGTCGACGACAACGAACCAACGATGGCGAAGGGTCGTCGATAGCCTCTACCCCGCTAGAAGCGATGGGGCTAAGAGAGAAAAGATGGCCCGTAAGAAGAAGTAACAAGCTATTGTTAAGTTGTCAAGTGATGAAACATGACGTTAGAAATTACGAAAATATTTAACAAGGCTCATAAAACAACAATGAAAAAGAGATTGAAAATATTGCATAGAAAACAAAAGGAAAAAGAAAAAATTCACCAAATGAGATTTCAGAAATAAGTGAATTAGCCGCGAAGAAAATATATTTTACTGTAAATATCAGCAGTGAGAAAAGATAACGAATGCTAAGAGCATTGGCTAAAAGCATAAAACCAAACAAACACTTTAAGTTAGAATCTCTGTGAAGAACGCCTAAGTTAGACAACAACAAAAAAAGCCCATCAAAAAGTAATTTTTAACGATGGATATAAAGCTACATTGGATTGACCAGATGGCTAGGCTAGAGGTGTGGCCCTTCGTAGAAATAGTCAATCAACACGACTTAGAAGACAACAGATAGAGAAATGAAATAATATTTGGTGTTTGGTATTTGGTGTTATTATTATAGGCAGTAAAATTATAGGTCTATTATAAGTTGTATTAAAATTATAGGTCTCTTCATATTCATAGTTAAATACGGGGGCTATTGTACGTGGACAATGCATGTTTTTCTTCCTTAGACACACAAGAAACTTTAAGCAAAAGCATTTATTCATACAAGAAAATGATACTTTACATTTTATAGAGTTGACTTATTGCCGACTTTATCAAAAATAAAAAATTAGAATTAACAATAGTATATTAATAGAATAACATCCAACCTCACCAGATATTAATATAATGTAAAACTTATGGTCTATCATTAAAAGAGAATGGAAAGCAAGATCCAAACAAAGATTTCTGGGAAGCAATAAAAGAAAATCTGCAAGTGATATTAAAATCGAAACAATAGAAAAGTTAACAAAATCAAAGGTTGAAAAAATTAAGGAGGTTATAGAATGCCAAGGAGTTCATATTAACATGTAAAATAATAAAGTAATAATTTATTTAGATAAATGGGATATTGCGTTAATCAAATATATATTAGAATTTTACCAACATCGATAGCTTAATTCAGCTTTCATTATGAAACCATTGACTTTCATGATAACATTTGACACAGTAAGTATGTGTGTGTATGTCTAAACAATTAGTAGATTTTATTTCTTAATCCGACATATCTTTATTAAGTCAACATTATTTTTAGGGGATAGTCGTTTACTACGCAGGGTACATTTTCTTTAACAAGTTTTCTCTAGTGTGTAGGCCGGTAGATGAAATAAATGCCATTCAAAGTAAACAGGACGGCTACTTAAATACGAGTATCTATTAACAATAACATTTCGAGTAATATATATATATATATATATATATATATATATATATATATATATATATATATATATTAAAAAGGATTAATTCAAAGATGTTGAATGGCCATTTCGATATGAAGATCCCCACGGGGGACGACACATCACCTCAGCAACAGAAAAAACCTTTCAGAAACTGGAAAAAAATTAGTCTACTTTTCCTTTTTAAATAGATTGCAAAGAAATTAAAAAATAAATAATAAAATAAAATAAAAATAAAAATAAAGGGAAAGAAAAAGAAAAAGAAAACGAAAAAGAAAAAGAAAAAGATAGAATAAAATCAAATAAATAAGAAAAGAAAAAAAATTGACATTGTCTGGGTTCGCAAAAAAAAGGGAGAATGTAACTAAAAATTAACAGACAGCCGTGTTAAATCGAC
This sequence comes from Ascarosepion bandense, assembly GCA_037127315.1. Classification (NCBI taxonomy): domain Eukaryota; kingdom Metazoa; phylum Mollusca; class Cephalopoda; order Sepiida; family Sepiidae; genus Ascarosepion; species Ascarosepion bandense. The sequence goes on along the minus strand of JBBBDQ010000792.1, from coordinate 978,086 downwards.
GTAAGTTTAAGCAACACGGAAAAAAGGTGGTAAGAGAGATAAAAGAAGGAAGGGAGGGAAAAAGAAAGAAACTAAAGAAAAAATTTTTTTTAAATATTACTGACGCTGGACAAATTCAAAAATTTTTTTTTCTTTTCTTATTTATTTGATTTTATTCTATCTTTTTCTTTTTCTTCTTCGTTTTCTTTTTCTTTTTCTTTCCCTTTATTTTTATTTTTATTTTATTTTATTAGTTATTTTTTAATTTCTTTGCAATCTATTTAAAAAGGAAAAGTAGACTAATTTTTCTCCAGTTTCTGAAAGGTTTTTTCTGTTGCTGAGGTGATGTGTCGTCCCCCGTGGGGATCTTCATATCGAAATGGCCATTCAACATCTTTGAATTAATCCTTTTTTAATATATATTTGCTCTGTAATATTTTATTACATGGAGCTCTCTTCCTGTATCATTTTTTAATATTAAAATAAATTTTTAATATTAATTAGGATCGGGTTTTTTGGAATTTACCTTCCTGCTTTTTTCCCTTGGATTGAAGTATCTGAATTAATATATATATATATATATATATATATATATATATATATATATATATATATATATAATGTTTTGACCTCTTTTTAATTTAGCTTACACGCAACTGTTCTTTTAATAAATCCATTTCTACCCACAAGTTATGGTTTATTTAGAACAAAAATTGGATCCTATATACTTGGTTTGCAACCAGCGTATCGCAAAAAGAAACCTTCTAGTCAGTCATTAATTGAAAGAGACATTATCGTCTAAGCATGTATCACGCATTGCACTTAATTGATTGATCCCCCAAAATCTATCCCAGCAAATAGCATCGCCGCTATGTAACCTTCCTACCTTTTTATCTAAACATTGGTCTCATTTAATATCCATTTATTTAAGGTTACCATTTTGTATACATTTATTTTTGATGCTGTACTTCTTTGTGCAAAACTCCGTTCATCACATGTTTCCTGGCCTCACAAGGTAACATATTTTAACTTCATGTAACTTTCTTCCTTTCTGTTGACTTATCATCGCAAACAAAATTACATATTCCTGTAAGCAAACTACTTGCTATATCCTTTTCTCATTTAGATGTCTATTGAACAGGTTAAGAGGCTCATCCCTTGTTCCCTGTTTAGGGTGTGGTTTCCGGCTTTCTCTTTTCCAATCTTCTCACTGTTTTTTTGTTTGTTTGTTTTTCAATTGGAGTAGATAGATCTATCTATCGCCCGATTCATGCTCCACCCATGCCTATTGAACAGGTTAAGAAGCTCATCCCTTGTTTCCTGTTTAGGGTGTGGTTTCCGGCTTTCTCTTTTCCAATCTTCTCACTTTGTTTTTTTGTTTTTGTTTTTTTCAATTGGAGTAGATAGATCTATCTATCGCCCGATTCATGCTCCACCCATGCCTATTGAACAGGTTAAGAGGCTCATCCCTTGTTCCCTGTTTAGGATGTGGTTTCCGGCTTTCTCTTTTCCAATCTTTTCACTATTACGTAGCCCCTTGCACATCAGTGGCGTTACCGCCTTGCTCAGGGTGATACAATTAAAAAAAAAAATACTCGGTCTCAAAATTATGTTCAGCATACGGGTCTCTTGTCGTATTTCCTCTTTCACTTTCTTTTTACTTTTTTTTAAAATTTATTTTGTTATTCAGAATAAACTAGTCTGAAATTTGTATTTATTTCTTTTTTTAGTTTCGCCCTTTTGGCTTTCAATAAACTTGTTGATGAACTGAACATTTTCTCCAGAATTTTGATTGCAGTAAAAGGCATTTATTTTGCTGTCTGAAGTACGCACGTTCGTCATACGTATGTGTATCGAGAGGCAGTACGCATTGTTTTCTCTCTTATTCTCTTCAGTCACTATTTCAGTTTCTTCTAAGCTTCGTAATTCTTCTTTAAATTCACTGAATGTTACTATTTTGTCTTTTTGGTTAATAACAATTATGAATGATTAAGTTCGGCCTATATTTTTATTAGTACGCTTATCCCTTCTCCTGGATGTTTTAAAAATACAGTTACAGCATTTTAGCGCTAATGCTACAGGGTGTTCATAAAGTTCGTGTGCAGTTTTTAAAAATTATAACTTTATTTGTATTTGCGATATAAATAATTTGTAAAAAGGATTAGAAAGAAAGAAATTTATATTTTTAAGGTTTTATTGAAATTTTATTTAAGTTTCCACATGTCGTCAATCATTAGCAATACAAAGGGTAATACGATTTTGCAGTTCACGGAAAACATTTGCCAAGTGATTTACAGTAATGCCTGAAATCACATTAGTTAATTTAGATTTCAAATCTTCTAATGAACTAGGTTTGGTTGCATTCACAATTGTTTTCACATGTCCCATAATATATATATATATATATATATATATATATATATATATATAATGGAGTCAAATCTGGTGAACGTGGAGGACAATAAAAATGGTCCACTCCTTCCGATCCATCTGTTTACGTATCTAAAAATTGTTGCAGATTTTGTGGTAAAGAATTATTCAATAACTATACTTAAAACTAGGTACATTAAACTTTATAACATTTTTTACAGATTATTTCTATCACAAATACAAAGTTATACATTTTTAAAGTGCGCGCGGACTTTATGGACACCCTGTATAATCCGTAAGACGGTCCTATGAAATGATACATCTGGAGATGCCTTTGGTTTGGCACAACATAACGGTGAGTAGTTTAAAATACCCAAGCGAGATAACACCTTAGCGAAGAAATTTTCAAGTAGGATCTATGAAAGATGTCTAGGTGTATGCCAGGTGACAGTAAACGACAAACATTTTCTGGGGATAAGCTACAAACTCTGCATAGAGGCCTGGCATTATTATTGAAAACGTTATACTGATGAAGAAGTGTGTACTAATTGAAATAATATTTGGGGGGGGGGGAATTATTTGCTGAATAAGTCCGAATTTTACTTCAGCAGTGAAAGCTTTTATGACATGGTCTATTGTAATGTAATGAATATCGATTTGGAATGCGCAATCGGAGATCCAAGTTCGATTTTCACTTGAATTTGTTGCATTCGCTTAAGCATAAATAACCTTGGAAAAGGTATTAATCCGTCTCTTCTCCCTCCAGCTGTAGATTGAATATCAGGACAGGTTAGGTTCTATAGCCTTGGTTGGCAACCAGTCTACCGCATGAAGAAATTGACCGCTGCGGGAAAATCTTCTGCCTAGTCAATTATGAATCGCCCATTAGTGTATCACGTATGGCACTTCACGGACTGACTGGATTACTATACGGTAGATGGGGATATTATTACTTTGTCTTTGGTATCAGGCATTTTCACTGTTATTCTTTTCATTTATCTTCTCGGTCCTGGGTATGAGAATAAACTGCCTCTGGCAGTAAGTCCTCTGATTAGGAGATTGGAGAGGAGCGTGTAACCACCTCTTAATTGCTGTTGTTCCCAGGTCCACCCTGACTCGGGGTGGTAGCACCTGTAAGGATCCCAAATATTGGAAATAGTTTATTCCCAAACTGGGGTCAAAACACTATGAAAGCATAAAAATACACTTATGTAGTTAAAATTCCAGGAACACATTATCAACATCACATTTTTGAAAGAAAAAATATTATCAGCAATACATTTTTGAAGGAAAAACATTATCAACAATACAATTTTGAAGGAAAAACATTATCAACAATACAATTTTGAAGGAAAAACATTAACAACAATACAATTTTGAAGGAAAAACATTATCAGCAATACATTTTTGAAGGAAAAAAAATATTATTAGCAATACAATTTTGAAGGAAAAACATCAGCAATACAATTTTGAAGGAAAAAATATCAGCAATACATTTTTTAAAGCAAAAATATTGCCAGTAATACATTTTTGAAGGAAAATAAAATATTACCAGCAATAAAATTTTGAAAAAAATATACATACAAACAATACGTCTGACTGCCAACAAAACCACTTTACAAAAATACGTTAAATAAAGAACAAAGCTAATCTACAAACTTATTTCTTACAAAGAATATTCAATTCATACAAATTGTAAAAAAAAATGTAAAAAAACTTGTCGACGTTAAATTATCCGTCGAGGTTGAAATGCCGTCACAACAAACCAAACCATCAATCTTCTTTTCAGTTTCTTCTAAGTTTCGTAATGCTACTTTAAATTCACTGAATGAATGTTAATATTTTGTCTTCTGGGGAAATAACAGTTATGAACGATTTAAATTCGGACAGCGGCCCATATAGGACCATTGTTATTAGCAGGCTATCGCTTATCTCTGCGTTTTTTTTTTTACACTTGCAGCATTTTCAGCCCGAATAATACAATCGTACATGCTTTTCATAAGGAGGTTAATTCTGGATTCAAGGAAATTATTTTCCGTTTTAGTTCTGATAATTAATGTTCTCCCTTTGTCTTAATAAGCGACAGCCGTTGATCATCAAAGAATTGAATAAAATCGGCGAACATTCTTTTCACATCGTTAAGACGATCGTATGGTGATTTATTAAGCGCAACTTATATGTGGCACAAGGCCGAAAGTATGGGGGCCCCCAGTGAGGATCGAACTCACTACTCAATTGCAATGGAGCCAGCGAGACGAACTTGCTAACCATTACACCACCTCGAGGTGCCCAAGACGATCGTATGTTACCAAGATTTTTACTTACCATAAAACATATATAGATTTGTGGGCACCTTGATGTGGTGTAATAGTTAGCAAGCTTGTCTCGCTAAAGAATCATTACAATTGAGTAGCGAGTTCGATCCTTACCTTCGGTCTTGTGCCACATCTAGGCTGCGACTAGAAAATCCCCATATATAGATTTCTCTTGTTAAAATAAAAAAAACTGATTTTATTTCTGGGTTCATAACCTGTGGAGTAATTGGCCATGGTCGAATGTAATCAGCTAAATCCTCAACACATTAAAGTCCCTAATATCAAAGGGTAAGATCATGATGTACAACAAGAAGAAACTCTAGATGAAAAGTAAAACCACATAAAATGCTGTCTCGTCACTCAGGGAATGTTACCATCGATGTCTGATCCCGGGGAGTCCAACCCAGCGGCTGCATCTTCTACATAAAAAAAAAAAAAAAAAATTCTAGAAGAGAGAGGGTCGGTGGAATGCCGACACACGAGCCTGACTGTTGTCGCGGTGACCTAACTATTTTGGAAATGGTCGATAGAAATTCCACGTGAAAAATGACCTTGTGTCACACCGTTCTTCCGTGGAAGAGATGCAGCCTTTGGGATTCAAATATAGTATCTGGTCTCATCCTCGTCATTAATCTATGAAAGGTAGCTGGTCCCGGTGATTCCTACCCTGCAGTAGCTCCTCCCTCATTTTACTAAAGAAGGAAAGGTAGTCGATACCAACGCCAGCGTGATAGCGTTCGCGGAGGCAGGGCAATTTTTGTCCATGTCCTATATGTGCGCGTATATGCTTCCCAAATGAGAACTGCTCCTGTGTCATATCTTTCCACTGTGGGGTGACAGTAAACATGACACACGGTAAGTGTTATTAACCATCAAGTTAAGATAGATTTTTGTTTTTTTATCATTTCACCGCAAACAAGGCAATGAAGCCACTAGGACGCAAGAGTTAACTGAGTAAATCTACTGTAAGGGGCGATAAAAGAATAATAATTGAGAAAGCAAACGATAACGATTGACATTGCATTTAAATATTTCAAGATCAAAGTTGATTGGGAAGTAACAAGTCAGAAGAGAGTTCCACAAGCGAGAAGAAATTGTGATCGTAGAACTTACGGTTACATCTAGCCATTTCAACTGTAAAATGGTGAGACCGTGCCGCCAATTTAGTACTGCGCTTGAATTTATAAGAACTAGTTACCATAGAAGAAATTTCAACGGAACAATTAATAAATAGCTAGCCACTCGTATTCGAGGATACCCGTCTACCAGGGTCGCCATTGCAAACGTCTGCTCAGGCACAATTGTGTTTGTACATCACCCACAGAGCCTGCAAATGGGCGGCTCTTAGTTACAGTTACTGGAAGAGACCGAGTTATCTAGCGTGGACAACAGTATGAACAAGCCCAGGACACTCAAACCCTCGGTCACGATGACTTGTGACTTCGAGCTGGCACAACTTCTCAAAGGGAGCCGTCTACCCAATTTCACTCAACACGACCCTCCCTTTTCCCTTTTTTGTTTTATGGTTTTTAGGCACTTTCCAAAGGTGCCGCACGCTGGTATCCCAGGCCGATAACATCAAGAAGTCACCTTTCTTATAAATCGATCATGGTGAGATTCGAACCCGAGTTTCATGGTCAGAAAGCAAACGTTGTAACCACTCAGCCACGCGCCCAACAATTATCATAAAAGTATTTATAAAATAAACACAGGGAAAACACGGTGATTGGGAATGGACTGAAGTGGAGATACCGGGTCAGGACTCATAACATTGCAGATTCTACGTTAGATTTTATCAAGAATCCCTAAATATATAGCAGTAGCGATAGATCAGATGTGACAACAATGGTATATAATTTACTAAATTTAGCAAAGTCTGACACAAGGTCACAAAATTGGGGCACTAACTAAATCAACAATTTCATCCGACATGTGCTTTCTAACCATTGCGGTAAGGTGATTACCCTTTCGGATTATTTGCTAAGTTTTATTAATCTGTTAATATATTCAGCATCGTCTCGAATTAGCAGTGGCTTGATTTTTGCATACGCGCGAATTGGTCTCTACGAAATGGAATGACTCACCATCGCGTTCGAGTTTTGAATTTTGAAAGAAAATCCGTTACAACTTTTTTAGTAGATATAAAAAAAGGAGGAAAACGAAAAGCGGAGAGAGAAAATGAATATGAAAAAAGCCGGCTTTTATAATCTTGGCAGAAAAAAAACAACTTTGACATTTCGTTAGAGATGAAAGTTTCTCGCTACATGCTAACCCAACCGACAACGAAAACTTGTAACTTAATACACTTGCTCCCACCCCTTTCTAAAGGCACAGATGGTTTGAGTTAAGACTTAAGTTACCTGACTTTTATGCATATTTATACATAAAAGGTCATAAGCCTATTTTGCATTTAATCGGTGTAAACGTGTGGTGATAGAGAATTAAATAAATAAAAATGAATAACAAGAAAACAAAACAAAAAATCACCATCCCTAGAAATAGACTAACAATAAAAATCGCCAGGCTAACAAATCCATAGTTCGACCAATCAAACAGAACACTTTCACAACCAGAATACAAAGAAAGAAATGAACAAATAATAAAAAAGAGACCAATATTTCACTATCTCTAAAAATAGTTCGCACAATCACTCAGAAAAGTAATCGGCCTTTCAAAGCAGATTTATAGATATATTATAAACATGGAAAATCAATCCAGTTCAGTGTCGATAAATTAATGTTGTCAATTCACCGATGTTGTGGTTATCGTAACACACACGGAGATTAAACACGACATTTGAGCAACTAGCTGGCGACATTACACGGCTAACCCGTTTTTGCTATATTGAAAACAAACATTCCTTCCTGCACCACATGGTCAAGAGTTGACTAATACATTTGGATACATACATATGCAGAGGACTTCGACGTGGTGTAATGATAAGTAAGCCCGTTTCGCAAGATCAATTATGACTGTGTAGTGAGTTTAATCCTCACTGGGTGTTCCAAACTTTAGGCCTTGTGCCACGTTTAAGCGATGCTTAGGAAATCGTCACACACACACACACACACACACATATATTCTCAGTTTATTTCTTTTATACGCTAGGAATTTTACACTTCAACTCTTGAACTTTCAACTTTCACTTTATCCTTCTGTATTATTACATTGTTATATAAAGATTTATTTGTATATATCAAGTTTATGTATTTTCTTTTAAACATTATACGAGGGAAATATTCAGCCCAAACCAAATATAGCTACATATGTACATGGTAAATAAAATGAACCTTTCACAAAACAAACATACATTCCTTCGCTCACATTGTAAAGAAAGTGGCTATTACAATTGGAAACACACACGCGCACGCGCGCGCACACACACACACACACACACACACACACACATGTATATATATTTGTGGGGGAGCGCTTGCAGAGTAGTTAGAATGTTCACTTTCTGACCATGAAGCCTGGGTTCGAATCTGACCATGCTCGATTTGTCAGGAAGGTGACTTCTTGATGTTATCGGACTGGAGGAGCACCTTCTGAAAGTGCCTGAAAACCATACCACGAGTTAATCCAATCCTTGTGAGTGAAATTAGATAGACGTCTCTTTGATGAGTCGTCGATGGTTGTGTTAGTTCTAAGTCACAAGTCATCGTGACTGAGGGTTTCTGGCCTTGTTCAGGCTATTATTCACGCTAGATAACGTGCTCTCTCCCAGAAACTGTAACTAAGGTCTGCTCAGCATAGCTGCGGTATAAACTACAGGTGGGTCCTGTGGGTGTGGAACAAACTCAAGTGTGCCTGAGCAAGCGTCAGTAAATTGAGATTGGCTAGCCGCCTCAGTGCACGTGTATCCCCGAATACGAGTGGCTAGGCATTCTATCTATCTATCTATCTATCTATCTATCTATCTATCTATCTATCTATCTATCTATCATATATATTATTTGTATATTTATGAATACACATAACTACACACACACACACACACACACACACACACACACACACACACACACATATATATATATAGTTATGTGTATTCATAAATATACACATGGGAATACACACATATATAAAAGTATTGTTAAGGTGTTAATAAAATAAACACAGGGAAAACACGGTGATTGGGAATGGACTGAAGTGGAGATACCGGGTCAGGACTCATAACATTGCAGATTCTACGTTAGATTTTATCAAGAATCCCTAAATATATAGCAGTAGCGATAGACCAATGTAGTGCAAACACAGCTAGGTACCTCCACTACATCGCTGAAAAAACAGAATAGTATGAAGAAAAAAGGGCCCAAAATTTAATAAAAACAAACTTTTTCCACGAAAATGTTTATGTTTTTATTAAGAGGAATGATAATAGTATTTTTTAATTATTTAAAAAGAAAATGTTAATCTTTTCTAACATGTTCGAAATTTTTGCAAAAGATTTTGTTTCGATTTTAGTTAGTGGGTAACCAAATTGTTACGAAACTTTACAATGGTGAATGTCATATTACGTAATGTAACTTTCAGAACTTATTCACAAATGAATGGCATTATTTTTTAAATTATTTTTTTTTTTAAATTTGGTAAAAATATATTTTTTTACATCTGTTACTCTCCTTCTTCATGTAAATTAATGAAATTTTAAGAAATTAAATTTTCTTGTGAAAATTGGTTAAACGCAGGACTCATTGGGGAATGTAAACTATTATTTTCTTTTGAAATATTTTGCCTTTGTTTCCGAAAATCTGCTCCCAGTTGTAAAATAAAAATGCAATAACACTATGACTGTATTTAATTTGATAAGCTTTTAATTGCTTTAATGAATAATATATATTAAGAACATTACAGTCTAAAGAAAAAATCGATTAATAATGTAATTTTAAAAGAATTGTTTTCCTTTTTTTAATTATAATAATTTATAAAGTTTCAAAATTATTTTAAAATATTTCAATATTTGTCGTTACTTATGAAATGGAGATTATATTTACCAATCGAAAATTGAAAAGTTTAATACAAATCGTTGTTCTTCGTATTTTAAAAATAACTATTCATTTTTATTTTGTTGTGTATTTGAAGTTTGTTTGTTTTTGTTTTTAGTTTTTTTTGTGTTTTTTTTTTTGTATTTTTTGTATGGTAATTAATATGTGTACATTAAAAGGTCATGTCTTTCACGGTTTCTTCCCTTTACAGGAAAAAATTATACAGTTATGTCACTTGTGATCGCCATACACTTATCATATCTCCCATCTGTCGAACTTTCATCACATTTCATTTCAGAGGAATAGTCAGAAAGTTCAACTCTGTTTTTAAGAAATAGGTTTATTTCAAATTTAATGCTATAAATAAATAATACTTGTGTTAATCAGATTAATTTAACATTAAATTTGTTAATTTTCTAACAATAATGTGTTGTTTTATTTTTGCAAGATTTTAAAACTGAGAATTAACTGTTATTTACAAATGTGTAGTATTATATTGCGTTATATAAAGATTTATTTTATATTTTACAACGCTTTGTGCATTTTCTTTTAATTATAACACAAGGCCAATATATACTTAAATCATTTATACCGATATATGGTGGGAATGGATGTTGTCGTAAGAACAACTCATATATAACTTCTATAATGATTAGTAAGCTTGCTGTGTTAAATTAATTACAATTGAATACTTTCGGCTTTGTTCCACATCTAAGCTAAGCTTAGTAAATTGCTATTTAGTTCCTTCCGTATTCAAAAGACTGCAAACTGCCGGGTTTTTTAAATACTGCCTTTTGTTGCATATTATGGATATTTTTTACTTAAATCGTTTGACAACATTAATTCCAAAGTCAGAGGAAAACAAATAAACTCTTCGAAGAATAAGAATCTCCGACAATAGAGAAATGTTTTGCAATGCTTGAAAGAACGTAAAAGTTTTTGCAATTCTTAAAAGAATCATTGTCATTATTACTAATTATGACCGATATTTCTTCCGTATTATTTCTTTTGCTTCTTTACACCTTGTAATAATGAGACGTGACTGTGCGAATTGTTTTCCAATTTCGTAAGTGAAACATTCTAATTATTTTGACATTTTAATTAGCTTTTCTTTCATCTTATTTCTGTTGCGTGTTTACATCAATAAGATATTATAGTTATTCGAATTTTTTAGAAGAAACATTGTAATGTAGTTTGATACTGGCATAAACATTGCATTCAAATTTCACACTAGACCAAGGAAGCTAGGTGCACCAGGAGACGAGCGCATGTAACGAATGAAGAAGCACTTGAACTCATACCAACATCCGGTTTACAGGCATAAGAAAAGATTTTATAATACACGCGTTTATTATATAAGCAACCGCCCTACAGCTGTTTCTCACATATTACAGACAGAATGAAAGGCAAAGTATCGTACCACAAGCTGACCGAGAGTGATTGACGAAAATATTGTAAAGGATAAAATGTTAAGTAATGAAGATTCAAGTCTAGTGTTGTTACCATTTAATCGAAGCGTAATTACCATAATCATTATTAGTTCTGCTTTCACCTTTTCGTTGCCTGTTTGAAAGAAGATATAATAGTCAGAAGTTTTCCGAATTTCTGAGACGAAGCAGTGTAATTATTACGAATATAGAACTAGTCTTTGTTTTACCTTCCTGCTTGAAACTCTTAATAAGAAAATGTAATAGCCTTCAATTTACGGAATTTCTGAGACGAAATACTTGTTTTCTAGTCTTTCTGTCATTTTATTTTTCTGAATTGTTTACGCATAGCAGTAAAGGCTTACGACAGTCCTGGGTTGGCACCTTTTTCCGACCAGTGGGCTACATCACTCAAAAGATTTAAGGTAACTTTTCGGTGAAGGTGCCTCAGCCATTTTCACCGTAGAAGAACCGATACGCAATCGTTTGCATGAGAAATGAAGAAAAAGTGACTTTTTTTTTCTTTGGAAAAATATTTTTCGATAATTAAGAAATTGAAGTCTTGATTTAAAATATTAACACAGAGGATAGTGTGATTAGCACACACCGTTCCGGGTTAATAATTTCTAATTTATACTCTTGAAGATACAAACAAAAACAAAAAAATTAAAAAATAAAACAAAAAGTAAATTTCTTTTCCAAAGAAAAAATTATGAACGTTTCCTGCTTCTTAAGCAAAATTTTTTTACACATATGATTTTCCTTAGTGAAAATTGTCAATAGTTTTAAATGATGAAAAAGTTACATTGGACGAAAGTTTAAAAATTCAAGAAACATTGTACTTAATCTTTCTTTATATATGTAGTTATGTGTGAGAGAGCGTGTGGGTGAACAAGTGAGAACGGAACGAAACAAGCTAAATTTTAAGAAATGTCATTTTCCTCATAAAATTAGGCGTGCAGTTCAGAAAGTCACATGTGGCCCGCGGGTAACAGTTTGCCCCTGACTGTTTTAGTTATTCTGGTCAGGTAATATTTAAGTTTCTTCTAATGCTCGAAATCTGCAAGTAACTTCAGCGGTTTCCAGTTTAAAGCATTGCCGCAAAATATTCAGTATCTCAATGCTTGCATTGGTCATGATAAAATCTGAAAACAAAATTGTACGGCTGAATAATCACAGATATTTTTAAATGGGTCTATAATATTAAGATATTGACTGAAAGTCTGTACAAACGAAGATATTTTTAAAAACGAATATTGCATCTACTTATTCTTGAAAAAAAAAAGAGTATTAAGAACTTGTTCCTGTTTATCAAAAGAAATAAACGAAACAAAATAAATTTTAAGAATTGTTATTTTCCTCATAAAATTAGGCGTGCAATTCAGAAAGCCAAACGGGCTTCATGGTGCCTGCGGGGCCGCAGTTTGCCAATGACTAGCTTACGGCCACATCACGTTGAAACAACAGTTCCCGAAATATTTCAGATCGTAAGAAGTTTTTTTTAGATAATACTGGTTTGTACGAGTCTTCCTAATTAACCCATAGCTGGTGGGAGAAAAATGAATTCATACCTTTCCCAGTGATAAGTTCATTTATCACATATGTATGTGTATGCATTATATAGTTGTGTGGGCATGTATGTGTGCGCAAATATATGAGAGTCCAGGAAGTAATGGCAACCTACTGCGGGAACTTTTTCTGCCTAGTCAGTCATGTCTCGAAAGAGACATGATCACCCAAGCGAGTATCACGTATGACACTTAACTGACTGATGTGTATACGGGTATATATGCATAGTGTGATGTATGAGTATAAATATACCGGTGTTCATATATATGTTACTTAGAAATCTTCTATGATATGTAAATGCGGGTTCGATAAGCATGTATATTAGAAATAAAAATTGGGTTCTAACACATGTATATACCTGTGTGTGGGGGGTGTACGGTTTTATTTGTGCGTAGTTACAATGTACATATATAGATAAAACAAACAAGCATAGAGACATGCAGACTCTTTTCAAACTATCAAAGTTAGAGCACATGATAAGTCAAAATAATTGATGTGATTTATGACCGTCAATTAATTTTCAGAGACACACACACACACACACACACACACACACACACACACACACACATATATATATATATATATAATTAGTTTTTAGTCATAATTAAATTAGACTAGTACCCAGTTGTATTAAAAGTGCTCAATACATTTATAGTGTAGAGATTTTGAATATATTTAATTTGGAAATGAGTTATTTCCGCTACCTTAGTTTCAACATTTCAGTATCCTCAGGAAATTTATAGTAACTGATTTTCCAACGTGTTGAAAAACGTACAACAGGAATTTTTACGAAAACGCGACTGTAATTTTTAAACAACCGAAAAATCTTTTAAAATTAGGAAGGTGTTAGTTAAGAATCTTAAAACACTTTCATCCAGGTTTGTATGATCCTAAGATCTAAATCTAAACTTATTTATAAATGGAACTTTGTCTGTGTGTGTGTGTGTGTGTGTGTGTGTGTGTGTGTGTGTGTGTGTGTGTGTGTGTATCTTTTACCTATAGACTCCGAAATGGCTGAACCGATTTTCTTGAAAATTTACACAGTTGTACTATAAGCGTCTGCGAGTGTTCTTGGCTAGGTTTTGTGTCAAGGTACCCCCGATAAATATCGAAAATCGATAATCGAATAAAACGGGTTATAGAAGGAGTGGTCCGATTTTAATCAAATTTGATACACTCATAGACAAAGACATAAGAAACGATATTCAGAAGTTTCAAGGTTACAGTTTTTACAATAGTGCAGAAAATCGATAATATATATAAAAGGCAAGATGTTTGTGTGTGTGTCTGTTTATCTGCCTGTATGTCTGTATTTTTTTCAGCCCTTTTATTTTAGTTTTTGCTTCGGGTTTGGCTCTAAGTAGGTATAATTGTAGTTCTTAGTCTCAGCCATGATGCCGTTTACTCAGAGGACTTATTTTGCCTTCAAAATTCAGTTTACGACGAAAAAAACTTATTTGATATCGATACCAGGAAATCAAAATTTGACTTAGATCCATTCATTTTTCTTTCAGTCTACGGTTTCACTTTAACTGGAAACAACTATTACTTTTTAGTCTTTCGTGCCAACGTCCAAAGAGTCTGAGCTCCAGGACCATGGATTAGTTTTAAAGCTTTCATTACACCAGAGCAACGCCGGGCTATACTGCTAGTGTATCTATAGATGTGATTATATCTGGACATTACTTCTGATCCTTCATTTAGTAATTTTTTGCTTGTTTGTTCTGGAAACAATATTATGGCAAAATTCTCAATCGCCTGAAGATATCGAAAGGTTGAAATCTATGTTAATGAACCAACTCATTTCCAAATGAAATTATATATTAGGTAGTATCAAAAATACGTTTACAAACTTTGGAGGCGGCTTCCTCACAACAAAACAAAAACAAATGTCAATATAAAACATATGTCTGCAAATCTGTCGTTATTTAGTTATTGAGTTTAAAGAAAGTTTACGAGAGATGGCGGTGTCTTGTCATATAGACTACAATACATTTGACATTCATGTATATTTGTGGCTAGTCTGTCTTCAGCGTTTAATGTATGTAGTAGTAACTTAACTGAGAAGTGTTCATTTAACAATGGATTTCGATATCGTAAGCAAGCAGGTATAATTTTACATCCGACTGGGCGAGGCTACACGGTTGTATCGGATTGCTTTGCCAGACCGAAGGCAGCTGATTCATCCAACCTTTACTGCTGTTTATCATCACGTTACTGAAACAAAATCCGTGGCATCACAAACTATGGAAGGAGGAAGACAGAAATCTACTCGTACGGCTGTCCACGAAGAACACATTCTACAGGCTGTCGGTGACGAGCCAGGTATCAGCATACGTCGAGTGGCCCTAGCATGTCGAACATCTCATAGTACCGTACGAGGAGTACTTCAAGAGCAGCTCCTTTAGCCGTATCGTTTGCAACATTTGCACGATCTTTCGCCCTCTGATCACTCACCAAGGGAGAACATTTCCTGATGGTTTATTGTGCAAACTGCCGATCGGTTGTTTGTCTCTTCAGTCTTGTTTACGGATAAGGCAACATTTAGAAGAGATGGAATAACAAACTGTCACAAACAATATTTGTGCACGGATCAGAATCCCCATGAAAAAATATAAGCTAGACACCAACATCAGTTTATGATTAATGTATGGGCTGCAATTGTAGGGGACTGTCTCTGGTAGATCTAAGTGTTCTCACAGCACGTCTTACAGAGGTTGTCCACAAGGACATTGCTTCGAACATACTCCCAGACATGCTAGAGGATGTATCCCTGATAATACGAAGGCACATGTGGTTGATCCGTGATGAGGTTCTAGCACATATTAGTGACATTGTTCGCGATGCGCAATCTAACATGGAAGATGGATAGGTAGAGGAAGACCAGTTCTTTGATATGCACATTCACCCGATCTCAATCCTTTGGATGTTTATATGTAAGCCGCCTAAAACAGTTGGTTTATGCAGCAAATACTAATAATGCAGAGACATTTCATCAACGTGTCATGATGGCCTGCAAAGCGATTTGATAACGTATGAGACTATTTGAAAGGATCCACCAGTCAATAATCAGATGGATGCATGCATGTGTAGAATCAAAGGGAGAGTATTTTGAACATTTGTTACGAGTTACTGTGTTGAGGTACACCCGTGGCCTTTTGGATATATGTATATATGAACATTTTACCTTGTTTTGGTGTCAGAAAGCTACCCCCAAAGTTTGTAAAAGTATTTTTAATACACCATATATATATATATATATATATATATATATATATATATATATTTTCTAGACATATGCTATTAAATATAAGAGACAATGAATATCTATTATGTTTAATCATGAGCCGTTCTAAACGTCGTATTTTTGCTTTAATTTCAGTTGAAAATAAAGACAAAAATTCTCCAACATTTGGATAATTAAAACCGCATCGCAAACTTAAGAACTGCGTTTATTATTTTTGGTAACTATTGCCGTTGCCAAGCGGAGTTTTATGTCAACACAAAATAAAATCGTCGGTGATGGTGGATTTTATAATATTTCAGTTTAAACTACCTCTCTGAAGATGGCTCATGTGAGCCGAAAGCTTAGAAGAAAACCAATAAATAATTATCCAAATGTTGGAGAATTTTTGTCTTTATTTTCAACTGAAATTAAAGCAAAAATACGACGTTTAGAACGGCTCATGATTAAACATAATAGACATTCATTGTCTCTTATATTTAATAGCATATGTCTAGAAAATTACTTGCTGCCTCGATATACTATATATATATAGTTAGAACTGTACTAATAATTTAGAAAATTTCATGAAGAAACAAAACTCTAGAAAATTAACTTCAAGGACTATGTAATACAAAAGAAGTCATTTACAAAGCAATAGTACGTGACTTAAATGGTCAAAACAAAACATATTTGGGATCAGCCAAAGACACTTTTAAGACCAGATGGTTCAATCACAGGTCTATATTTAAAATAGGAAACTTAAAAAACTGTACAAAATTGGCTAGCCACGTGTGAAAATTGAAATTAAAATATGTAAAAGACCCAGACATAACGTGGAGTATAGTGAAAACAGCCAAGCTTTACAACGGTGGCAAAATATGTAGACTGTGCCAGAAAAAAAGTTAGCTATTATGTTATTCCCAAACAAAAATAAATTCCTGAATGAAAGAACAGAAATTATGACTAAGTGTAACCATACCATAAATACCTATTAGGGTCATACAACCATGGATGAAAACGTTATAATTTCTTCTAATTTTAAAAATTGCGCGTTCAAAACATCCCCGTTACATGAGCGTTCTTAAAGAAAAAAAAGAAAGAGAAAAACGGTAAAATCAGTTATTGCAAATCGCCTGAAGACACCACATGGTAGAAACCTAGGTTGCGTAATAACTCGTTTACAAATAAAGAAAAAGTATTATTTTTAAATAACCGACTCAAAACACAACACACATGGCCTGAAGATAGTGTTTAAGCATGAAATAGACTTCACTGTTCACTTTTATATTTACATACGCTTTATCCCCGATTTTGAGCACTTTAACTCATGAATATAGCATTCATTAAAACTATATTTTATCACATATATATATATATATATATATATATATATATATATATATATATATAACGCCGGTGCAAGGGTATTGTGGACTTTCAGAATCTATGATATGGGGTCCCCAATTTTACTACATTACAATTTTCATAGTGTAGTATTCATATAAAATACAAATTTTACCGTAATCTAATTATATTCAATAATAGATCAAATGCAACATAGGTGAACTATTCACCTAGAAGAATTGAAAATAAATACAATGTATCTAAATAGAAATTAGAGACATGTCATAATATATTATTTTATATTTTTAAAAAATCAACTATGTTTTGTGGCGGTGTTTAACATGAAATTCAGATTTTTCTTGTTAAAAAGTTGAATAATTTTAACATATTGAACATTATGGATGAAAAGTAAATAATGAATTTGATATGTATTTAGAAACGAAGAAAAGAGTGCTAGACTGCTACGTGATGTCAGTTCTTCAATACGGCTGTGAATGCTGGACAATATCATCGAAAATGAGGAAAAAACTGGAAGCGGCCGAAATGTGGTTCTACAGAAGGATGCTACGGATATCGTGGACTGAGCATACAAGCAACGACGAAGTGTTAGAAAGAATGGCAACAAAAAGGAAATTGATGCTGAGCATCAGGAAGAGACAACTGAAGTTCCTGGGACATGCAATGAGGAAGGAGAGCCTGGAGAACCTGATACTGACTGGTCAGATAGAAGGAAGGAGAGACAGAGGAAGGCAGCGGATAACATATTTGCAGGGTTTGATCAGGTGGATGACGGAACGGGGGTTGCCAGGAGCAACAGGAGCAAACATACTAAGAGCCACAAGGGATAGGGAGACGTGGAGATCCATGATCGCCTACGTCCTGAAGGGACAGGGCACATAGAAGAAGAAGATCACATTTTTTAGACTTCAAGGATTTGGTCACGCAAAAAAAAAAAAAAAAAAAAAGAACCCAGAATGACTTCAAAATCTGCAAATAATATTCCATCGATTAAGAGTCAGTTGTGCTTAGTGGTGCAGTGGATATCTGCTCGGAATCAGAAATCGGGGGAGCCGAGTTCGAATTTCAGTTGGATTTACTTAAGCACAAATATTCATGGGAAATGTATTAATCCGTCGCTTCTTCTTCCAGGACAGATTGGTTTCTATCGCCTTGTCTGGCAATCAGTCTACTGCAGAAAGTAATGGCAACCTAGTGCGGGAAAATCTTCTACCTAGTCAATCATGTCTTTTTCGAGACTTGATCGCTCATGCGTGTATCACGTATGGCACTTAACTGACTGACTGTGCTCAGTTTAATTTGTAATGTATATAAATGTAGTCAGTAAAAAAGCAAATCTTCATAAGATAGTGAGGGTCACAAAGCTCTGTCCGGGGCCCTCAATCAACCTTGGTCCTCTCTCCTCGGTAGAGGGTGTCGAGCATAGGACGCACTGGCCCCTCATCTGTTTTTCTTCATAATTCTATCTCCGATTGTCTTAGAGGTAGTGATAATGCCGTGAAATATTCTAATACAAGATTGTACATGATAAAAAAACGAACAACTTTTTTTTTAGCTAAAATAAATTTGCAATGTGAGACTTGGTAAAGAAATAGCGAGGCGGAAGATAAAATAAAGATACCAAATTCTATAGGGAATACAAAGTGTGTTGATCTTGTCAGTCCAACTGAACAGTCAGTGCCTCCTCAGCAAATAGCTGTAAAGAGACTACAGATCCTAAAGCGACTAACTCGTTTTAGTAGGACATGTGTACGCGAGAAAGGGAAGCGACCTTGAATTTTTAGTTCCCCATTGATTCTTTCTGTTCTGGTATTGAACGAGAAATGAAAGTGATAAGCAGAAGAAAAAAGAAAAAAAGGCTATGACACAATTCTCGTTCTTGTTTTCCTGTTCCTTTCCCTCTCGCATTTCTCTGCCACTCGCTACTCCTGCTGGCACTATGAGTGGAGAGACGCCTGTCTAAACCCAAGTTCATTTTGTTAAATCGTACTCAGTAAGTAAAAGAGCCTTCTTTCGGACACCAGAAGACAAAACAATGCATAAATACTCATTTCAAATGAAAAAGAAAAGAAAAAAAAATTAAATTAAATAAGCCAGAACTCGATACGTTCTTCTAGTATCTTAGACTCGTAATAAACGACGAATAGAAAACGATTTTCCTTTTTCGAGGTGATGCCAAGTGAAGAGACTGTTTTCTTACGTGTCTGTATAAAACATTTGAAATACTGTTTTCATTTATCTTTATTACTGTCCTTCCACATTAACCGGGATAAAATCACCTATTTCTGGAAAAGCGTGAACCAGGGCCGGTGCAAGGGGTTTTTTGTCGGCTCTATCGAATTTACGCCACCCCCAATCTATGATACGAGTCCCTCACCACACTTTCTACTACATCTCAATTTTAATAAGGTAGTATTCATATAAAATACAAAATTTATTGTAACCTAATTCTGTACAATAATGGATCATAAATGAACGAATCAACTAGAAATATATAGATAGAAATTAGACGCATGTTTGAAAAGTTTTAGAAATCAACAATGTTTTCCGGCAATTTTTAACATCAACTTGAGATTTTCTTGTTAATAAAAAGTTTAATAATTTTAAAACACATTCAACATTACGGGCAAAAAAAAAAAAGTGAATGTGAGATAGGGTTTTTTGTTTGGTTTTTGTTTTTTGTTTTCGTTTTTGTTTTTCGAGACTTAGCAAGAGTAAAAAAAAGAAAATACAGATTTGAACGAAAAAAAAAAAAAAAAGAAGACCCCAGAATTACGTTAAAATTCGCGATTTCTTTTCATATTTTAAAACTAAAGAAAGAGTCAGTTTTTCTGTAACGTATATACACACAAATATAGATAGGAAAAAGCAAATATTGATAAGATAGCTTGAGTCACAAAATCAAGCTTGGGTGTCGGTCGGGTGTTCGGAATATCACGCACCGCCTTGACGTGAACAACTTTATAGCAAGTCAGAACAAGTATTTTTAAGGACATTCATTACAATGAGAACAACCTTAAATAATAATAATAATAATAATGATAATAATAATGATAATAATAATAATAATAATAATAATAATAATAATAATAATAATAAAAAGCTAAAAACTAACGCAGAAATAAAAGAAATAATAAAAAAAGATATCCGTTTTTACCAAGATAAAAAAAATGAAACGTCACGACAACCGAAGTAGCCCCAATAAATCATGAAAGAGTGCTGAAAATTTTTCTACCCAACCAAGAAGTGGTTTACAGTGCTCCGCGGTCTCGCAATATATATATATATATATATATATATATATATATATATATATATATATATATCATATGGCGGAAATTACGAAAAACAGCGGAAAATCAAAAATCATAAAAATTTATTTCACTGTATTTAATATAGATAGATCTATCTATTGCCAGGTTCACACTCCATCCACGTCTATTGAACAGGTTAAGAGGCTCATCCCTTGTTCCCTGTTTAGGGTGTGGTTTCCGGCTTTCTCTTTTCCAATCTTCTCACTTTGTTTTTTTTTTCAATTGGAGTAGATAGATCTATCGCCCGGTTCACACTCCACCCACGTCTATTGAACAGGTTAAGAGGCTCATCCCTTGTTCCCTGTTTAGGATGTGGTTTCCGGCTTTATCTTTTCCAATCTTTTCACTATTACGTAGCCCCCTGCACATCAGTGGCGTTACCGCCTTGCTCGGGGTGATACGATTAAAAAAAGAAAAAAGAAAAGTAAAATAGATATTTTCTCGTCAGAAAAGGTAAAAACAGTTAAACAGTAAAAAAAATACTAACATAAATAAATTATGAATCCTACTGCACCGTTTTACGAAAAAAAATAAACATACGCACTGAAAGTAATTCTGCGGCTGGCGAACACAATGGGTCTCGTCTTCTCGCGTGGTCTCTACCTATGAGAAACCGTATTCGACTCGCTGTAAATGTTTAACTGTTCATAAATCTTACTAAATTTTTACGTAGCAAAAGAAATTTTTGTAACTCAAGTATCTTTTTCACACTTCTCAAATACGTAAAGTTACGTAACTTATGTTTTTTTTTTCATCACTTGCGTAATACGGGCGTACAGTACTTTATGAGTGTGCACGGTCATATGCAACAGTTATTACTCTATTGTAAACCGATATCTTACTATATATTTTCATAAATACGAAAGTATTTATACATGAAATACCTTATAAGAGTGTGGGGAAGAGTAATACAGTTAGAGGTTGGGTTTATATAGGCTTAAAATATATCTAAATAATATAATAAATATTGCGTACGCACTTCGCGGCTTTTCGCGTTTCACGCGGAGTGGGGGTGGGGGCTCCGGATCACATTAACCGCAAAAAGTGAGGGAACACTATAGTAATAAATAAGAAATAATGTCGGGCAAATATATATATATATAAAAAGGAGACCATTGACGTATCCCCAAAGATGTCAAATAGAAGAAAACATATCTTGTCGATAAAGGAAACCTGGTTGTCACCGAAATAACTTTTATGATTTCTCTGGACAAAAGGACTAGAAAGAGAACATCTGTTTTGAATCCGCCACCCGGAATGAAAATACTCCTATGAAGATAGGGGTCACGCTGGCGTGTTCGTCCATTATAATTTCTGTAACATTCGCCCAGAAAAATTTTATATCCAATATTCATTCCAGATTCCTTTGGATACAAATAATAAAGAAACATTAATTACTATTTTGAAGTGACCAAGAACAAAAAAGTCTTGTGGTCCTTGTTGGTCGTAGAAACGGAGAAAAGATAAACTTTTGAGATTAGGAATAATTTTTTTTTTCTCACCCATAACAATTCTTAAGTAGTCGAATCGATGAAAAAAACAACCAGCATGGGACACCCTGATAAGGAAAGATTAATGACCGAGAATACCTTTTGTTTTTATCTACGCCCTCTGAGGTGCTGAGAAAGTGGAAGAAGAAAGAGAGATTAGCATTGCCCATATGGAGCTGTAGTAAAAGATAAGTCGGTAAGGGAGTCAGAGTTAGTGATAGTGGCACGGTTCCACGCAAGTTAGCTGGGATTTCTCTATTCACAAGCATTCACGACTCTGCCATGTTGTGTTTTTAATTTCAGAGGGGGAAGCAAAAATATTAGACAAATGAGCAAGAAATGTTAGGCATATGAGCAAGAATTAGTCAATAGATCAGTAGTCTGAGTACATGACAGCAGCTCTGACAAAGTGAGATAGAAGGTGCAAAAGGATAGCAAAACTCAGAAAACAAACTCTGTCTGCCATGAAAACTGTGCATGCTGCCATCAATGACTTTCCTGAATGACTTCGATGTATGGTGACTAACAAAGGGGCCCATATTGAACGAGATTTTCTGGTGTTAATAGATTTTTGTCTATATTTCTGAGATGATGTAGTATTTGCATTATTCGGATTATAGTCCTTATCTTTGTTGCTATTTGTACGACGTTTCCGCCATTGTACGCGCCATCCTTCTTAAAAAATACTAGAGAAAACCATTAACATAAAAAAGATTGCACTATGAACTCGAGTAAAAAAAAAATGGTGACTGAACATTAGGTTTATAAGTCCCAGAAATTCAGTTGTTCTTGTCCTTAAGGACACATGGCCCAGTGGATATAGACGTTGATTAGTTCCTGTGACTTGACCCAAAGAGTTGTGAGTTTAATACCAGGCTACCAAGTGAACAAGTAACTTAGAGGGTTAGAGGGAGATAACTCATGACTACCAAAAGTGGCTCTATGCAAGGAATGAGAATGTTATACCCCAGTGATTGTAATAAAGGGTTCAGTTCGACATTCAGGAGCGTACAAATAGCAACAAAGATGAGGACAATAGCCCGAATAATGTAAATAGTGTAATATTAATTTGTGTTAAAGTCGTATATTGATGCCATAAAATTTTCATGAGTTATGAAAGCTTTCTTTTGTAACAGTATTTATGCTGCACACATGCGCAAATGGAAACATATACATAAATAGAGATTTGAATAAAATTGAAATGAATATCTGTCTAACAATGGTTAAATTCCATTTCTACCTGGCAACAAGCCCCATGTAACAGGAAGAGTATGAACCGGCCCTTTGAAATCATTTTATGACTCCTTCCGTGTAGTTTCAAATAAATGTAGTATTTTATGTGGGCAAACAATTTAGATTTGAAATTTGATCATCTTACCGTCAGCGAACAAGTGCTTGTTGTACTTAGCTTCAAATTAAACTGCTTTCTGATTCACTTTAGATCAAAAGTTGTTGGCCGTAAGTGAACACTGAAAAAGGAAAAAATATTTTTTTTAACTTTGTTATCTGCGCAGGGGCTCTGTGCATCACATCCGATTCGTAAAAACAAAACCCACCCAAATATATATATATATCCTACAATTTAAAAAGAACCAATCACGAATATTGCCACTGAAGCTAAAGGCATGACAATAAACGCTGATACATGATCAACTCCGTCTGTTTTTAAGAAGGCCGTTCACGTCACTGTAAGGAGTCGCAATACAGCGGGCAAGCTATCAATGTCACCATCACCAATCCCTGACCCTACTGAGTCTCCCCATTCTCCAAATCACATTCATTGCCCACAAAGAGACATTCTGCTTTGATCCTCTATATTGGTAATACAAAGAATTTTATCGTAACAATTTTCTTTTTCGATATAGCGGTGGTATTGTTTCGTTTGTTTCTCGTTCTGTATACCTAACACAATCGCATAGAAGTGTTTTAGCAGTACAATATTTTATAATCTATTAATAGATTTGTAACAATATTAGATATTACACTTTCAGCTATTCATTTAAACAAATTCCGGCTGCATAATTTTAATGTAGATATTGTTTTATAATGATGCAAGGCACAAGAGTCTCTCGAGGTGAAGGTTACAGAGTAAGAGGCACAGTTTATGCGGATATAGGGAGAAAGTAATGGTTGACTTTAAACTTGAACAGATTAAGGTTGTAGTGATAGGGGAAGCATCCTCATGGGCGTTGGTTCAGCAAATCTGTGGTTAGTGGAAAGAAACTGATCCCAAGGAACTTACATCTCACCAATGGAATACAGAAAGAATGGGGGTGGTTCTCTACAATGGTATGACGGGGTTTAGCTCTGAATGAATGGTGGAACTAAATAGTATAGTTCATTTGAACACTTTCCATTAAAATAGCGATAGAGTAGCGAGAGGCTTGTGAAGAGAAAGGGGTGGTAGGATCGAAAATAATTCGTCACCCACAAGGACGCGGAGACAGTTTTGAACTCTGTCGATATTGGAAAGTGATGACTAGCCAGACCTTGTGCTCCATTGTTGGATTGATATGTCTTTTGTAACGGTAAAAGGTAGCATAATGAGTCAGGTATTCACTGGAGCGGCACAGGGGACCTATCATTTTTCCAGCATCTTTAGTGATTGAGTGTATGAATGAGTTCCACTTGAAGTCTGAGTTGAGTACCAATAGGTGCCCAAAACACGGTATTTCCCTGAGTGAATGTTATATAACTCTGCTGCTGGAAAACAACAATCGTCATGACTGACAAACAATGAACACGAACAACTATAAACTTATATTTTATTCTTCATCTGTGACAGTTGTGTGGAGTGGTAGTCAGAGGGAATCACGCACATACGAGGGAGTTGTCGAGGGTTGTTGATTCGCGGGAGTTGTCTTTTCTTCTCCTCTCTTCTCTGCATTCTCCCGATTTTCTGGTGTCAGCCCGAAAAAAACCCGAACTCATATAAGCTGAAATTTTCACACATTTTTGCCTTCTCGGCTTTCGCTTAATTGTGTCATCTATGGCTAGGCACATCTGTCAATCATTTTTTCCACTATTGACTTTGAAGCAAGCTGTCTTTGATACAATCACACTTCTGTCGATTCTGTTTATATTTTTTGCTTTCGACGTCGACCACACTTCTGTTGGTTCTGCTTTTGATATCAATCATATTTCTGTCGGGTCATAGAAATATATTACAGAAACAATTTTTGAAAGGAGTATTTTTAAGTGCTGGTTACTAATTCCAATTTAATATGTGTGCGTGAAGAAATGAAGTTGAGAGGAAATAGTTGAGTAAGAAGGTAAAAAGTGAAAAACGAAACAAAAGAAAATGTCGACTGAAAAAAAAACTTACCAGCTGAAGTGTTATTAAGCAAAAAAAGAAAAGAAAGAAAACCGTAATTCTCCTGCAATTTATGTCGAGCTCCTTGATAAAATCCAACGACGAATAACTTACTGCTATAGTAAGTTCTATGTTAACAATTTCTTTTCTCGCACCTCTCGCTCGTGGAACTCCCTTTCGGCTCCATACTTTACAGCTAACTTTCATCTGCAAAAATTTAAACGCAATATCAATCGCTATCTGCTCTCTTTCTGATTATTCTTTCCTCTTCCTGCTCATTAAAATGTTTCTGTTCCAAATTCTTCCACATACCGTAACCCCGTATGCCTTAATGAATTTATCGTCATGTGCGGGGTGATACCAATTACAAAAATATACATATTAAAATATACTTTTAATAATTTTTCAGGCATATTTATACTTGGGATTGTACCTTCTTTAGTAACATTCTGAAAATAAAATCTTCATATTCTACGTGCTTAAAGTAAGCGTAGTACTAGACTAGCTGTCAAACTCTCATCATTTTACAGTTGAGCTGGCTAGATGTAGCCGTTAGTTCTTTGCTAACAGTTTCTTTTCTCGCACTTCTTGCTTGTGGAACTCCTTTCGGCTCAATGTATTCCAACCAAATTTAATTTGCATAAATTTAAATGCACTGTTAATCGCTATCTACTGGCCTCCTGATTTACTCTTCTTTTGTTCTTGCACCTTAGCAATATTTCTGCTTTTAATTCTTCCACACTCAGTAGCCCCATGTGTCTTAGTAGTTTTACTGCTTTGCATGGGGTGAATTGGAAAAAAAATTAACAAATTAATTCCTAGTAAAAAAACAAAACAAAAATATATCAGAAAGATTTGCTAAGGGGATATCATTAAAAATGTAAAAAATTAAGGGAGGTGTAAAATGAGGACTTGCATTTTGATGGTGACGGGGTGGGTGATGAACAGTCACGAACCATTTCTGTCACGAAACGAACCATTTCGCAGTGAGCATTTTGAAAAGCATTTAGCAAACCGCAAGTATCAGTTCAGAAGGATCTGAGGCTTCGGAAGAGTGTTAGGTTTATATGCGGTCTACACACGTATAGAAAGTATGATGTACTCAATGAGGATCGAACATTGTCAATAAATGTGAAACAAATAATCAAGAGATAGAGAAAAACATTAAGGAACTACTCGTCAAAAATTAGTAATAATTGAGAAATACTTCATCTAAAATATTCAAAAATTAATATATGAGGGTCATTCAATAAATAAGGTGAATTTTTCGGTATAAGGACTTCTAATACAGATAGAAGCTTACTTTTTTTTTAATTTTTTTCCTTTACGTATTTTTCAAAGGGATTTCTTTTTTTTTTTTCAGATTGAAAAAAAAAACAAACTTTGAGAGTTTTGGAGATTAACAAAGATGGCCGACCAAGAAGCATGCTCCAGGATTGAACAGAAGTCAGTTATCAAGTTTTTGATTGCTGAAGGGCGCAAACCAGTTGAAATTCACAGAAGAGGGTCGAGTTGTCCCAGCAGTGTCTTTTACAACCCGACCTTGCCTTTCACCTGTTTGCTCCTTTGAAAGCGTTCACGAGAGGCACGAAGTTTGAAAGTGACGATGAAGTCAAAAGTGCTGTGAGCGATTGGCTGAGAACATCAGTCCAAAGTTTTTTACGCTGAGGGAATTCGGAAGCTTGAGCACAGATGGGAAAGGTGCGTGACACTGATGGGAGACTAGGTTAATAAAAAAGTAAGCTTCTATCTGTATTAGAAGTCTTTATACCGAAAAATTCACCTTATTTATTGAATGACCCTCGTATTTTATCAGTCAGTTAAGGACCATATATGATACACACTAAGGCGATCATGTCTCTTTTGTGATATGACTGATTAGGTAGAAGATTTCTTGCACTAGGTTGCCATTTCTTTCTACGGTAGACTGGTTGTCAACCAAAGATAAAAAAAAACAATTAGTCCTGCTATTCAACCCATAGCTGAAGGGATAAAATATGGATTAATACCTTTCACATGGGTAGTTGCGCGTAAGTTTATGAAAGGAATTCAACTGGAATTCGAACCTCCAATTTCTCACTCCAAGCCGATATCCATTGCACCACAACACACATGTCTTATACTACGAGTGTAAATGGTTTTATACTACGAGTGTGAATAAGACAAGAACAGTATGTCAGTGTAGCAGTGACCAGAGAAATGACACTTGGGTCACGTCCATTGGGAAAATCTTCGTGCTTTACACGATTTATGCTTTTTTTTTTTTTTTTAAGAGCAACTTGAGATTTTGACCACTCTTCGGGTTTCTTAGTTTTTCTGCAAAAATTCGTGCTTAATTTGCGTAAATAGTCGTTTATGTTTGGATTTAATAAATAGCAAGCAAATAAATAGACTCGTAGAATTGGTAGAATTCTTCATCACAATGTAAAATAACATATTTAATTAGTTTTTTGCCTAATTATATGTCTTTCTTCTTTCTTTGAAATTGCTTTTGCCAAATCGACGTTATATGTTGCTTAAATCCTTGACGAATTCTTTTTGTTTGGATTTCATAAATAGAAAAAGAAACAAATTTTAGTGCAGCTACACCAGAAGAATTCTTGAATGCATTACAAACGGCGATAATTAGTAACTTCTTTGTTTAATTTTACGTTTGCTCTTTTTCTTTCTTTTTATGAGTTGAATAAGCTACAATAACGTCATCAGTTGCTGAAATGCTTGATTAATTTGCTCATGCTTGGTTTTAATAAATAGAAAAGAAAGAAATGTCAATGGAAGTAAGCTAACAGAAGTTTCAGAATTCTTGAATAAAATATAAAATAATATAGAAAAAATAAAACATTTAATACCGCGTTATTCCTTTTTTTATTTTTAATAATTATTTTCAGATGCTTAATCTTCAATGACGTCATGAGTTCCTTAAATGCTTGCTCTGTTTTTTTTATGCTTGGGTTTATAAATGGTTGGCCTTGTATGAGTATTGCTTCGATGATTTGTTATTCGAACTCATACAACAAAATCAATCATTTATAAATAAAAACAATTATAATTTAAGGACACTTATACTGAAATATATATATATATATATTTCGGCACCAATATTTCTTTTAAACATATTTCGTTAAGAAACGACCGACAAGAAAAAATTTTAATAATTTTTTATTTAATTCTTCCAGTATTCTTACATGTTTCCTTTTTGCTGGAAGTAAAGAATATAAAGTAAAAATGTTTCATAATTATTGACTTTTCATGCGCTTTCAGCCATTTCGCTGGCTATTCTCAAGGATGTTATTTTTTTTTTTTTTTTTTTTTTAATCATTTCACCCCGAGCAAGGCAGAAACGCCACTGATGTGCAGGGGGTTACATAAATGTAGAAAGATTAATTAGAAAAGAGTGAGGAGTACAAGCTAGTTAGAAAGGAACAATAGAAAACTGAGAAAGCAGGTGCAATGACAGGTACATGGGCGGAGAGAAAGGGAAGGTTATACAGGGGAGGGGAGAGAGAGCTAGAGGCCAGTGGTTAGTAGGTGAGTATTAACTTTGCTTTTAAATTTCTGGAGGTCGTAGCCGTCAGGAAAGCAAGAATACGGGAGTGAGTTCCACAGGCGGGAAGTGCGAGAGAGGAAGCTGCAGGAGTAGAATTGTCGTCTGCGTTTGGCTAACCTGACTGTGAATGGGTGGGACCCAGTTGCCAGTCTGGTTGAACGGGTAAACACCTGTTGAGGAGGCATCAGTGACTTAAGCTCATCCGAGCAGAAGCCATGAAAGTATTTATAGAAGAGACAGAGGGAGGCCACATTTCGACGATGGGAAAGTGGCTGCAGACGAGTCGCCAGATCAGTACCTATCACATTACAGACTCTCCTTTGGAGCTTGTCAAGAACACTGAGGAGAACGGCAGGGGCACCTGACCATAAATGGCAGCAGTACTCCATGCACGGACGGATGGTTGACTTGTATATATGCAGGATGGATTCAGGTGGAAAAAACATCCTGGATCGACATAGTGACCCAATCTTCTTAGCAGTAGATTTTGCTATGGATTCAATATAGTGCTTCCATTTGAGGTCTGAGGACAGGGTAAGTCCGAGGAGGCGTAGTGTATTACTCTCCGGGAGAATCATCTGGTCCATGCTTATGGGAGGCAGAAGAGGTTGCCTGTAATGGTTGACAGACAACAGCTTGGTCTTAGAGGAATTAAAGTTGACAAGCCACTTCTTGCCCCAGTTCACCACAGAGTGTAGATCCCGCTCAAGGTCAGCAGCGAGATTATGTCTGTCCGCCACGACAGGTTTCTTACTGGAGCGGGAGTATATTGTAGTGTCATCTGCGTAGATGCCTACTTGGGACCTGATCTCATCTGGGAGGTTATGTCTTCGGGGTTGTTATTTTATCGTCATGTTTTGACTCTAACGTAATTTATTTTGTGTTTTAAAAAGGAGCGTTCTTTAAAAAACTTTCAAAACTCCATTTCCACTGTTAAATAATGTAAGGTTGATGGGAGGAGAAAATTGTTTTTATACATAATGCGTCTCTTATGGTGAGATGCTTTTGATATTGTTATTTAAATAGTATTTTAGTATTTTGTAGCAAAATTCTTCTTACGGGTACTTGTAAATTATAGGTTTTTATTGCACTATGGTTGGGTAGGTTGCATATAAGATTTCTTTTTAAAGACATAATAGTTTGTCCAATACAGGTAATTGATTTCTGACAATATATATATATATATATATATATATATACAAAATAAACGCATAAGCATAGGTTTCACTTAGTCTACGCCACTACACTCACCAATTCTATCTACTCCAAAGATGAATTAGAGAAAGTCAAAATCTTGGAGTATATTTTTTTCAAAATTACCTTCGGCCAATTTCTGGCGGAATTTCCTCTTAATCTGAGAAGGATTATTCGGTATTTGGAAAAAGTTGATCAATAAAATCGACACAAAACGTGTTGTCTTTAATGGCATTTTGATGCCTAAATGCTCACACAGACACATGTACACACACATACATACATATACACAATATATATATATATATGTGTGTGTGTGTGTGTGTGTGTGTGTGTGTGTGTGTGTGTGTGTGTGCTCTACAATATATGTTGTATTAAGGCCTTTTATAGAAAAGTAAATACCGGAGAACTCAGAATTCTAAAACTGTTGGTTCTCTTCACCTGGATATATACCAAGTATCGAGCACTCTTAAAGTAAATGACTAAAAGCAGTAGACTGCTAACCCATTAGTTTGTACTACTTCTAAGATATATATATATATAGGTAACCGAATGACCCAATTTTTTCAAATCGATTACATACTATTATTCAAATATACTGATTTGTGTACGCCTGTGCATATATATGTATAGTCAGATATTTAGGCAGCAAACCCTCTTTAACACATGTTTTGTTGAACAATACCGACAAATTAGTTTTCATAAATTTATTTTCTATATTTTTCTTTCAAACAGAATATTATTGCATTTAGTGAATGTTAAAATTGTCAAAATGTTTGTTGATGGCTACCGCTTTCGGCTAACCTCTTAATCAAGGTGTTTAGTTATAATACGGCAAGAGATAGATATATATGTGCTACACACACACACACACACACACACATATATATATATATATATATATATATATATATATAAGTTGCATAAGGACATCGTTATGATGTTCTCACTGGTCAGGGTTATATATATATATATATATATATATATATATATATATATCCAGTGATATATATATATATATATATCCAGTGATATATATATATATATATATCCAGTTTCTGAAAGGTTTTTTCTGTTGCTGAGGTGATGTGTCGTCCCCCGTGGGGATCTTCATATCGAAATGGCCATTCAACATCTTTGAATTAATCCTTTTTTAATATATATATATATATATATATATATATATATATATTCGATTTCAAAACTTTGCTGAGATAGTGAGAGTGAGAGAGGATGTGAGTGTCTTAAAATTTCGTACGTAAGAGTTTAAAAGCTTTTACCAAGATTAGAAATTAATCTTAAAGCAATGTACAAATAAAAGCAACTTGTCCTTTTAACTACATTTTTATTGTATCTAATTGTTATTATCATTATTATTATTAGTAGTAGTAGTAGTAATATCTGCAGAATAAGCAAATAAAAACGAACAGGAATTTTTCTCCTCCTGGTAGTGATCCTATTTTCTTCGTTATCTTTTGCGTAGGAAAATTGAAAAGTCTACGTATAATGTTACTATCCACAGGCTATTGTAATCCAATGTTAAGTGCTTTACAGTTGAAGAGACTGAGCGAATATTGTCTCTGTGTGTGCGTGTGTGTATGTGTGTGTGTTTTTTGTTATGCAATGAATGTAGCATTGATTTTACAACAGCAGCAGTATTTTATGAATGAAGAAA
The DNA here is from genome assembly GCA_037127315.1 of Ascarosepion bandense. Taxonomy (NCBI): domain Eukaryota; kingdom Metazoa; phylum Mollusca; class Cephalopoda; order Sepiida; family Sepiidae; genus Ascarosepion; species Ascarosepion bandense. The sequence goes on along the minus strand of JBBBDQ010000792.1, from coordinate 946,314 downwards.
AGGTTTTAGTTTTATTTATTTTTTGTTTTTATGTTTGACTCAAGTTGTGGGCGGTAAAAAGAGGGGAGTAGGTAGTTGCATTTTACATTGGCCTCCTCTCGACACATCAAGCTTGTTGGTTTCTCGCCGATCTTTTCACCGATCATAGCTGCAGTCTTGTGTGTGTGTGTGTGTGTGTGTGTGTGTGTGTGTGTGTGTGTGTGAGAGAGAGAGAGAGAGAGAGAGAGAGAGAGAGAAATGATGTTCTATCCTCAGTACCAAAATTGGTGACTTTCCTTTGCATTACAATACACTTTTTATCAAAATTTTGACGACCTAATTTAATTTCTGTTACGTTGCTATTGTAAACTGCTTCTAAATTTGCGATTATATATGCGTACACTGCTGCAGCGACAAATCGGTAGACTCGTTATGAAAAAAAAAAAAAGAAGAAAAGATGTTACACACCAAATATTTATTATTCAGCGTAACCATATTCCTTTTCAACGTACTTAATCCAACATTTCTTCATTAATTACATCGAGCCGTCATCAAAGCGAAGCATCTGTTCTCATTTTAGATTGGAGAGGGCTCGTCCTGGAGGATTCCAACCCTGCGTCAGCACCTCCATCATTGCACTAAGGTCGGTGTAACGCCAGTGGGACAGTAGTCGCGGGGTCTGTGCAATCTCTGTCCTTGGCCCATATACATCTGCACGCATACGGGCTCCCCGCATGTGCATTTTTATGCAGTGTATATCGGCTCGGAACGAGAAACCGAAGAACCGAGTTCGAATTTCGGTTGAATTCGTTGCATTCACTTTCGCGCAAATACCCTTGGGAAATATATTATTCCGTCTGTTCCGTCCGGCTATGGGTCAAATAACATGACGGGTTGGATTCTATAGCCAGTCTATGGCATGAAGTAATGGCAACCTACTGCGTGAAAATCTTTCGAGACATGCTTGCTCAAGTGTATGACATCACGTATGACACTTAATTGACTGACTTACATGTGTCGCATCCTACCTTAGGGGGAAGGCCAGGTGTATGCCATCTGTTCTCAGCCTTGTAGTAGGGAAGAAAGTGTAGTATCTGTTCTCTTTTCATTTGAGATGAGAGTGGCGTCCGGTTCCGAGGGTTCCAACCCTGCGCCAGCACATCTATTATTGCACTAAGAGAGGTGGGATTGGTGATATATCGATGCCAAACAGCCCTCTATATAAATATTAACCGTGGGTTCATATCATATACTTTGCCTACAAAAGAAAAAATACAAACTTTAAATTGAAGAGTAAAATGACACAACAAGAATAGTTATTTTTTTACCAATGCTTCTTTGTTTCTTTCGTCATATTTCCGTCGTTTTTTATCCTAACGCCTTGGTCGTTATTCTACGACCGCTAAGTAAGCAGCAGGAATCTAAGAGAAACCAAGAAACAACTAATCAAAAAGTAGAGAAATTAAATTAAAGAAACACTCGTCAAGATTTAGTAATAATTGCGAAATCAGCTAGTCTATTGATTGCCACACGTGATACGTGATACACGCTTGGGCGATCATGTTTCGAAAGAGATATGACTGACTGGGCAGATCATTTTCCTGTAGTAGGTTGCCATTACTTTCTGCGGTAAACTGGTTGCCAACCAAGGCTATAGAACTCATTTTGTCCTGCTATTCAGTTCGTTTATCCAGATCAGTCAGTTAAGTGCCCTACGTGATACACGCTTAGGCTATCATGTCTCGAAAGAGACATGACTTACTAGGCAGAAAATTTTATCACAGTAGGTTATCAGTTGTTTCTGTAGTAGAACGTTAGCCAACCAAGGCTATAGAACCCAGTCTGTCCTGCTATTCAATTCTTTTATCCAGGTCAGTCAGTTAAATGCCTTAGGTGATACACGCTTGGGGGATCATGTCTCTTTCGAGACATGATTGACTAGGTAGAAAAATTTTCCACAGTAGTTTATCATTTGTTTTTGTGGTAGACCGGTTGCTGACCAAGGCTATAGAATCTAATCTGTCCTGGTATTTTATTCTTTTATCCAGATTAGTTAGTTAAATGCCTTACGTTATACACACTTGGGTGATTATGTCTCTTTAGATCTATGACTGACTAGGCAGAAGATTTTCCGGCAGTAGGTTGCCATTACTTTCTGCGGTAGACTGGTTGCCAACCAAGGCTATAGAATCCAACCTGTCCTGCTATTTAACCCATAGTTGGAGGGAGATTAACACCATTCCCAAGGAGCTTTGCGTGTAATTCAGCTGGAATTCGTAATCCGATTTGTAGTTCCGTGCCAATATCCATCACAAAGAACAGTATGTCAGCATGTCAGTATGTCAATGACTTATTTAGGTGACGTCCATTGGGGAAATCTTCGCGCTTTACAAGATGATTTTTTTAAAAGCAGCTTAAGATTTTGTCCACTCTTCGGAATTCTTAATGTGAAAGAATTCGTGCTCAATTTGCATATACGACTGTTTAATTTGTTTATGTTTGGATTTAATAAATAGAAAGGAAAGAAATATAACTAAACGAGTAGAATTGGTAGAATTCTTCATCACAATGTGAAAAAAACATATTTAATAAGTTGCCTAATTTTATGCTTTTCTTCTTTCTTTGAAGCTGCTTTTGCCAAATTGACCTTATTTGTTGCTTAAATCCTTGACGAATTTTTTTTTTAATTTTTGGATTTAGATAGAAACGGAATCCGAGGCAAAACATGAAGCAAGAAGTGATCGCAGGGGCTGAAACAATTTTTGAACTCGGCATCCATGTTTACATATGGGCTCGCCATATAAAAAAATGACCGTGTGTCACATGCTACCCGAATGGGGAGGTCAGGTAAATAAAAGAGCATTAGGCAAAGAAGATCAAGACTCTGCTAATAAATGTGCCAAGCTGCGGACTTTTTGGTTCACGCAGGTATTTGCATGCTCACACTTGCGTGTGTGTGGTTGTGGTGGTGAGACGTACAGGCGTGTGTGCATGTGTGATCGCCTACCGAGATTATCGCAAAGGAATCTTCAGACAATCGATATTTGATTAACCAATAGGAATAACTTATTTGAATCTTGATTTGTATTCTTTAGAACATTATATTCATTCTAAACTGCTTCTAATGCGGGTGGAAAATCGACGGAGGTGCTGAAAATTTATCGTTCTGCCTCAATCTCCACAATATTACGACATGAACAGTTAGAAACATATTTTAAATTGGTTGGGTCGAAAAGTTTTCAATATCCTATCAAATATCTATCTATCTATCTATCTATCTATCTATCTATCCTGATATCAAATCCGTGAACGGCGAGGATAATCACAAATGATCTATTTAATATAAAATATTAAGCGATAGATCTGTATAGAGACCTGAATGGATAACCACAACAATATACTGGAAGAATCTTCATACCAAATAAAACGAGATCTGATGAGATGAACTTTTAGTTAGTTTATTGAAATGGATTATAATTTATTACCACTTTAGATAATATGGTTGTGGTTTTACTTTATATATATATATATATATATATATATATATAGAGAGAGAGAGAGAGAGAGAGAGAGAGAGAGACAGACAGACAGACAGACAGACAGACAGTGTATATTTGGGCAGCAATCTTTCATTCAAACTTGTTTCGTTAACAACGACCGACAAGGAAGATTTTATTAATTATTTATTCAATTTTTCCAGTATTCTTACAAGTTTCATTAGTTTATATTTCAGACGAAGCGTTTCAATGGATAGTTCTTTTAAAGAATAAAAAAAATAAAAATAAAAAAACTACAAATGAATTAAAAAAATTAAAAGGATGAAGAAAATAAAAAAAAAGATAAAAAATTTTTTTTAAAAAGATCCTTGAGTAATTCTTCCCTAATTTTGAAAATTTTCGGTTCCAGTTGCGCGTTTGTACAATCGATCGTCAGACAAATTGATTAGTTTTTTTAAATAAGTACCGCACATATATAATATATAAATAATAGAATATATATAACAAATTGCATATATATATATATATATATATATATATATATATACTATATGCATATACATTTCACACACACACACACACACACACACACACACACACACACACATATATATATATATATATATATATATATATATATATATGAAATAATGACGGAGTAAAAACGGAGAGGACAATCCAAAAATCTTTTTCTAATTAATATAAAATATTAAATAGATAAAAATAGAGAGCTCAATGGATATTATACAGAGCAATATGATACATAAAAAAGAAAACTCAACACTTAATTAAACAGTTATACCAAATATGTGTTAGCATTTTTAAGTGAATATCGCAGACAAAATTTCAATATTCGTACATATATATTTTTTCTCCCACGTATATGCCATTTCGCACCACTACTTTTTCGCCATACTTTAGGCATCTCTGTGTTTCTGCCCTCCTAGAACTTGGCCTATTTCTAGGTGATGAATTGGTCTTACAGTGAAGTTCCTCATATGAAGAGAATTTCGTAGGAGTTGAAATGTGGTAACCTATTCAGGTGAGTAAGACGCTCGTAATATGACAGGCCAACCAAATGTATCTATTTCTGTCGGGCCAGCACAGAGTTGTGACCTAGTGTTGATGGAAGACAAAACGTTTTTAATTAGCCAATGACGAACGATTTTCAACGATTATTGCCTTTAATCAGTTAAAATGGGAACAATATTTGCATGAATTTAACCTATGATTTTGTGAAAAGAGCTCTTATAGCACATCATCCTCTTCGGATGTAAACTATTTCACTGTACATTGTTGTAGACAATTCATTTTTCATCACCTGGGGTCGTTCTTTTCGTTTTTATTGTATTTAAGCAGATTGAAGTGCGGTCCGTTAAATTAGTTTCTCTTAAGCTGTGAGACACCCAAACATCGTTGCAATTAACATATACAAGTGTTTTCAAATGCCTTACAACGATCATAAGTGATACGTGAAGTGTTTTTGCGATGTTTCATGTCGTGTAACCTGGATTACCTTTTATCAGCATTTTGATTTGGTGACTATCAACGACCACAGACCTGCCGGAACGTTTTTTCACGAGAAATTTTATACTTCTGAACCTAAGGAACTACCTATGAAGAGTACTCTCAGCTACGGCACCATCTCTATAAATGACACCTATCTTTCTTTTAACTGATTTTTTTTTTTTTTTTTTTTGCTTATTTGCTTTTTTACAGCTTTTTTTTTTTAAACTTTTTGGAAATAAAATACATCAAACAACGAAAACGCATGACATTATCTTCCATATTTACTTTCAACTTATAAAATTCACAATCCACACGAGTATCGTATTTAAAAGACACGTTAAAATGTCATCTTTAAGAATATGTTCATAAACCAGGAGTGGCCAAATGCGGCTCTTTGATCTTTAATATGTGGCTCGTAGAATTATTATATAAATCTTGATTTGAAATATTTTGCATACAGGCACTTCAAAACTTGTACTTTGAGTTAACATTAATAGGAACTGAAAAATATATTATTTACGAAAGAAAATCAGGTACTGAAAATTTGATTAAATTGTAATTAAAATGGCGTCATGAATAGTGTTCTCAGGTTAATGTGATTGATCTATTATCTAAATCTAAACTTATTTATAAATGAAATTTTGTCTGTGTGTGTGTGTGTGTGTGTGTGTCTGTCTGTCTGTGTGTCTGTGTGTGAGTGTGTGTGTATCCGTTACCTATAGACTCCGAAACGGCTGAACCGATTTTCTTGAAAGATTACACAGTTGTACTATAAGTGTCTGCGAGTGTCCTTAGCTAGGTTTTGTGTCGAGGTACCCCCGATAAATATCGAAAATTGATAATCGAAAAAATCGGGTTATAAAAGGAGTGGTCCGATTTTAATCAAATTTGATACACTCATAGACAAAGACAAAAGAAATGATATTCAGAAGTTTCAAGGTTGCAGTTTTTACAATAGTGCAGAAAATTTAATATCGATACCGGGAAATCAAAATTTGACTTACAGCCATTCATTTTTCTTTCAGTCTACGGTTTCGCTTTAACAGGAAACAACTATTGCTTTTTAGTCTTTCGTGCCAACGTCCGAAGAGTCTGAGCTCCAGGACCATGGATTAGTTTTAAAGCTTTCATTACACCCGAGCAACGCCGGGCTATACTGTTAGTTGTATATATTGCTATATAAAATATATTTTGGAACAGGTGTATTGACCTTGACTTGTATAAAAATACGTAAGCTGTTGGCACACAGAATATTCTTAAAACCCTAAGTCGGCACATAGCAAAAGTTTTGCCGACCCTTGATTTAAGCAATTCATACCTCATGTAACATATTTCTGGTGCCAAGAAAGAGAGAAGAGAAAGTGAGAAGAAGAAAAGAAATAACAACTGAATATTTTGTGCGTCTTCTTCACTCGCTAGAAGCTGGGACCACGCAGGAAAAATAGATAAACTGTTTTTAAAATGACTCTTGAGTGCTGACCATCAAGTCGGATAAAAGATTCTTATCACAAAAGCGGAAAAACCATTTTCTCGAAAAATGAGTTTCCTCGTTATTGAAAAAATTAACGACCACTGATAAAGACGTCGGCGACCTAAGGAACATACTTAGCCAGGACATGTGGGATTTTATGACCCCTAAGGACAGCCACCTCTTTGTTAGAAAAAGACAAAATTTCCGGAAATAAAGTCTTCTTGTTCTTTGTGTAATTTTGCTTCTTAAATGGGAATTAAAAAAGAAACATATTGTTACGTGTTAATTGCAACAAAAGAAAAAAAAATGATTGACCAAAACTCAGAGATAAATCACAGACAAATATTTAATTTACAAAACGCACCAAATAAAATATTTACAAATATACAATTTTTGTTGCATTCAAAACAAGAAACATAGAGATTACTACTGGCGAGTGTTACGAGGAGAGAAAGGGAAGGTAAGGTGTCAGATATCTTTACCCAGTTAAGTTGGCAAAGAAGTTAAGTGCTATACTTTTTGGAAATCTTTAAATGTGTATATTTAAGGGATAATTAATAGTTCGGTCAATGAAAAAGTCAAGAATATGTATTTACCTTTTTTGTTCCATGTGGTTCTCTTCCAAGTTTTAGTTCTTTCGGCTGGATATAAATCTTTGAATCACAAACCGGGGTTGATAACAACAGCAAACCCTGGTAACAACTGACTACTCACTGCCCAAAACCTATTTTTATAGAGGCTAACACCTAATTTGCATATTTCTAGAAGTTCTATAACTCTATCGATTTTACTGGAACATTCTGACATCTTCCAAACGTTTTATTTCTAATTTCCTTATTTTTACGACTACTTCATGAATTAAAACTTTTTGGGGAATAACACTTAGGACTCAATAGAATACATTACTATAACATTTTATACATTATTAATATTATTTTTATATATAAGTGCATCCCCGTAACAATATGATTTTCTTTTCGACCGAAACAAAATAATTTCTCACAACGATTGAAATGATAAACTAAGATGCGAAACGACAACACACCGAAAGAGTCAAGGCGAAAGAAATTTTGGAATTATAGTAAAATTTGACCGTTGTGTTGAAATACACCCCTCGAGCGGAGGTGAGAGCAATCACACAAAACTAGATGGGTGATCGCTTGGGAATAACCAGATTTCGGGTAATGTAAAGGATGATGGCTTGGAATTGTTATTCGGAGCGCCAAGTTCCAATTCAATTAGGTTCGTTTTATTAACCTTTGGAAATGTATGCATCCCCCTATTCTCTCCAATTATGGGTTAATTAGTAAGCAGCGTATCACTAAAACTATTATTATGTCCAAAATAATAATAATAAAATTGCATCTAAACTGATTTATAAATGGAACTTTGTCTGTGTGTGTGTGTGTGTGTGTGTGTGTGTGTGTGTGTGTGTGTGTGTGTGTGTCCGTTACCTATAGACTCCGAAACGGCTGAACCGATTTTCTTGAAAATTTACACAGTTGTACTATAAGCATCTGCGAGTGTTCTTAGCTAGGTTTTGTGTCGAGGTACCCCCGATAAATATCGAAAATCGATAATCGAAAAAATCGGGTTATAGAAGAAGTGGTCCGATTTTAATCAAATTTGATACTCATAGACAAAGACATAAGAAACGATATTCAGAAGTTTCAAGGTTGCAGTTTTTACAATAATGCATATTAATATATATATATATATATATATATATATATATATATATATATATAAAAGGCAAGATGTTTATGTGTGTGTCTGTTTATCTGTCTGTATGTCCTTTATACAAATCCATAATTTTTATCCGATTCTCACCAAACTTCACACAAATATTCTTTAGGCTGAGTCTGAGCTCCAGGACCATAGATTAGTTTTAAAGCTTTCATTACACCCGAGCAACGCCGGGCTATACTGCTAGTACAAAATATTTAGGTTCCGGTATAATTCAGAGAGGTTGATATGTCTCTATACAAAAACAACCAACCAGGTGAATCTACTTACAGAAAACAGAGTTCCTGATTCCCCTTCCGATGCCAAGAAGAAAAAATGAACTGGTTGGGTTACTATGCCTATGACATAGGTAGTCATAGTTGGAAAAGAATGATATTGAACAAAGAATCATCATGTCCTACCAAGTATTCGAAGAAATAGGTCACAAGATACACCTTTTCAAAACAAAAGCTATGATCTGGAATTGGAATTGGAATCAAAGATGACGCGTACACTAAACCCATCATAAAATTTCCAGCCGAAGAATTTTTTTTTAATTACCAAACATTCTATCTCGGTATATTGATCAGTGATAACAAATATAGTATAGGGGGGAAGAAAAATGAATTTGAAATAGGCTGCGTTCGGTATATTTTCGCTGAACACCACATGATGTTATAAAATCAAAAGAACCGTTACTTTGAGGAACAAACTCTTGAGAGGATACTTCCCTGATTCCAATCATTAATCTTAACCTATTCATGTTTAGGCTCCACTGTTTTCTATCCTATATGCATAGTATGCACTTAATTCATTCCTCTTATATCCATACCCAAACCTCATTCAGCAAGCCTGTACCATTAGTGGTTCTTTGGCCTCGTATTAGGCGGTCATTTAGCAATATATATATATATATATATATATATATATATATATATATATATATAATATTGTGTTGTGATAATATTTAGAGCCAAGATTGTTGTTTTTTTTTTTACTGATAAGATGTATTTTGCTAAGCAGTTTTTTTATCGTAAAATGCTCGATATCGGAGTGGAAATAGAGCGTTGATAGGTTTAAGGCAAAGAATTTGTCACTTTAACTGAGCAGGTTTATCCTAACTTCAAAGTTTAAATAATTTAATAATAAATGTCTAACCAACAGCATAATATACAAAGCTACTGTGACAAATAACACCAACACAAACAAAAAGATTTACATAGCAGCAACATAAAGAAAGAGTCAATAATCACAAAACATCACTCAACACAGAAAAATACAAGCACAACACAACACTATCAAAATTTATATGGAACAAGAAAGAAAATTAACACCAAAATTAAAAAGAGCACCACCACTCAGCAGCAATAGCAAACGGTATAAAATATGCCAAGAAGAGAAGCTAGCCATCATCAGCTTTAAGAACCAAAGTAAAATATTAACAAAAGAAACGAGATAATGGGAAAATGTAGACATGCGAACGAATATCTGTTTTGCTATACAAATAACAATAACTACCAACAAAATCCAATGAAACCAAAACATACAATATACAAACACTCAATCACGACAGAAAACAGAGGATAATATGACAACCACCAAACGAAAAAACACACGCAAGGCCCACAAATACACACAAGAACATAAACACCCAGACAACACATAAAAAAGAAACACTTAAGCGGTCAAAGATACCAACACGGCAAGAAAAATGTCAAGCCAATAAAAGAGGTCAATACAACAAAAATATGTCAACTTAAATGACAAGATTAAACCAACCAAAAAAGCAATTAAGCGGACACCCACTCACATGTACAAAGCAATAAAATAAGCACTAAAACAAATCAAACACATGCACAACAAAAAGAAAAAGGAAAAGAAAGTCAATCAATCGCAAATAATAGCACTCCCACAAAATTGCAAATCACCAATATCCACATAAATAAAAAAAAAAAAAAAGCGGACACATAAAAAACAATCTCGATAAGTGAAGACATAATATCGATGTCCTCACGAAACTTCGGAACTTCGTAGTCTGTGACACCTTGTCCCCGGCTGGCTGACCCCTAATTCGCGTATTCTTGCACTAACTCTCCCAGGTCAGATGAGGGTCTTCCTCCAGTAACCGGCCTATAAATTCCGACGGCTCCCCCGTCGCGGTGTGGAACGCCACACACACCACCTCTTTTTCCGTCAGCTCGTAAATCAGCTGACTTTTGTCTATGGCTGCTAACCAACCCTTCAATTCCCTGGAACCCCCCCAAAGCACAGCAACCTTGGTTCATCCAATAAACTTCACAATCCTCTAACTACTGGCCGCTTCGACTTGACGTCGATGGCCTCTCGTAACTGCTCCATATCGTCCACCTCTGACCCTGCTGTTCCCTGTTCTTTCGTTTGGTCAGACATAATACAACCAACAATCAATAGAAACGAGCAGGAAATCGATCTACGGAAAATCGGCAAGCCACCAAAATTTCAGGGAAAAACCAAAAAAGTGTCTTACCTGGTACCTGCTCTGGGCTGATTTTCGACGAAATCTGCTTCAGGATCTTCGTTTTTCGTGGCAACACAGGGTGTATCCTCGGTCACAGCAACCAATTGTGACACCTTGTCCCCGGCTGGCTGACCCCTAGACGATCAGGGACGCCAAAGATGATGACCAGAACCTGAGTCAGGTTGATGCTGTCGAACACGGTACCAATTATGATGACGCATTCGGGTAGATAATCGTGATGGTCTCGTCGCAACAGCTACTCCTCAAGACGTCTATTACAACGGTGAAATTTCCTGAACCCCGCTGTGTATTTTGATCTTCGTAAAAACACGTTGAAAATTCGGTAGCCGTTTCTCTACCACCTCAAACCAAACCGGATACACGTGTACACTTGTGTTGATAAAATAAAACACGGCACCCAAGAACAAAATAAATAAATAAACAAATAAAATAAAATTAAAATAAATAAATAAATGAATAAGTTCGAAGACGCCTGGATAAGTTGTGGAAAAGTCTTTATATATATATATATATATATATATATATATATATATATACACATATATATATAATTAGCAACAAAAGCAGAATGTACAGTCGTCGAATTCAATTTTCACAACGGAGCGAATGTTTTCATTTAAGAATAATCAGTGTTTTCAGTTTTCCCAATTACTTTTAAAACAAAAAGTTATTTCAGGGCTCTTTATCGAAGCTTTACGGAAATAGCCGAAGTGGAGCGGTAGTAGTTCGTTTGGTCTCTTTCGCTCGGCAGCTCTGAAAACTGACTTGGCTACTCAGGGTCCCGATTTTTATGCTTGTCCCAAATTCTGTTGGTAGGTGCTGGTTGGACCCTGGGTATCTATGCAAATCAAATCTTTGACCAATGAGATTACTTCCACCTACACATCTGTAGGTATGGGGGTGGTCAACCAATGAGGCAACAACACCTCCTTTGACGTAATTTCTCTTTATCTTCTTCTGGATTCAAGTGATTACGTCAGCAAATCAAGCCTTTAACTTGGAAACTTTAATGCCAGTGAGATTTATTATTCGTTTTTATTCCCATAGTTGAAACTTTAACCTACTTAATCTCATCAAAAGTTTTTGACAATTTGTTTTGGCTATCGTTATTATTCAATTCCACCGGCCGAAATCCCAAGCTTCTGAATAACAATGAAAAAAATAATTTTTCCTTTCTATTCTCTTCAATTTTCAGTTAGTTTTTCCCTTTTTCAAATTTTGTAAGCATACAAGTATTAAATATTTCTAACTCGAGCTTGTATTGCGATTTACAATAAAATGCAAAATCAACAATACCACTAATTATAATTTCTTTCACTCCGTCGTGTTAAACCAATGATTACATTTCTTTCATATGTAGAAATAGTGTTACATTCGAAATAAAGCTGCTCAGTTAAAGTGACAAATTATATATATATATATATATATATATATATATATTACGCTTCAGCAATGAATTGAGTTCTTTCGGTGAATAGCGTGTGTATTCACCGCTTATATATAACACGCTAAAATTTCCCTTCGCTGATTCCATGTCCCTATGGATTAGGGAGTAGTGACTACGACTGAAACCAAATCAGTCGAATTTCGACCCCTGCCAGAAGCAAGTGGTAATGTCTAGTCACACTGATTAGCTATGATGCAGCGAAAGAGACTTGTACGTGAATGACATATATATATATATATATATATATATATATATATATATATGAGATTACGTTGTAATGTTTTTCATATACTAGGAAAAATATTGGAGAAAAATGCATGACGCATTAGAAAAAGTTTTCTTGTGGTGCGTTTCAGGCCGATTAAGTTGTAAAAGACGAAACGCGTCACAAGAAAACCTTTCCAGCTTGTCATACATTTTCCCCCATATATATATATATATATATATATATATATATATATATATATATATCACACTTGTATGCACTGCTGGAACTATTCTTTTGCATACCTCTCAGCTCTGTCGTTACGGCCGTCATGATTGCCTCCATGCTTTCAAAAAGACTAACTCTTGATGACCTCCTTGTTCTTGGGGAAATGCGGAAGTCATACGGAGATGTTCTCGGCCAGGAACTGCCGGATATTCAGGACATTGTGAGCAGTGGCATTGCCGTCTGATGAAGCAGCCACGATTTGTTCTGCCAAAACTCTCGCATGCGGAAAAAATTGAAATGGTTATAGAAAACTCAGATTACAGTTAGTTACTCCAAAGATATCATGTCAGATGATAATACAATCCGCTACTTTAGTTTTTCCAGGGATATTACATTATTTTGTTTAGTGGGAGTGAGGAAGTACAAAAATTGTCTATTCCGACCATTGTCCTATGCGTTTTGAATACTAGTAGGAGCGTTTATTCCGAGCCTTCGTTTATTAAGCGTGGGTAAAATTCGAGTGAGTGCCTTTCTATTTTTTAAAAATCTTTTAGCACGCCAATCCGAATTAAAAAGTGAGGTTGTTCGAGGGAAAGAGATGTTTGATATATAGGTATTCAAAACCACACAAAATACATCTCAAACAATCAAATCATGAAAAGAAACTAACAACACCAAAACAAGAGCAGACTGGTAATGGCTAAAGAAGTTGCCGAAAGCAGTTGGAACAATGAATAAAGAAAAAATTGAAAACATTTTCCTTATCTCTCATATTTAAAGAAATATGTTTAAAAGAAAGGTTGCTACCAGAATATATATATATATATATATATATATATATATCCAGAGAAATGCAAAAGGTAGGTTGAAAACAGCTCCGCCTAAAAAGTATATATAACAAAAAAGTGCTCAACACAAAATTCAAAATCGAATATGTAAAGCAAAGAAATATAAGAAAAGGTCTTTTCACTTGCCTAAGGAGACCTCACGGCTGAAAGCTGTGTTGTGAGATTAGTTGGCATTTTAGCTATATATATATATATATATATATTCAAATAGAACTCCAAAAATTACATATGTTGTTTGGACATTTCAGCGAGGAAACCGCTTCTTCAGCAACAAATTCTTTATTATGCAAATACATTACAAAATTCATATCCCTTTCTTTCCACGCTCCTTAGCTAGCATTTCTTACGACGGCTGTCTGGCGTGATTTCTCTACGTAATTTTCGGAGTGTTATTTGAAAATGCACATATTTGGCTCTGCAAACAGATAATACTATTTACATTGATATATATATATAAGGCTAGAATTCGAAACGTGGATTGCGAGGTGTTTAGCATTTTATCTTTTTCTTAAATATCTTTGATCCCCCCCCTCTCTCTCTCTCTCTCTCTCTCTCTCTCTCTCTCTCTCTCATTATATATATATATATATAATGACGTCCACATTACACCTTCGCTGGTCTCTAACATAATCTCAAAACTTGACCCTCACAAAGAAAGTGGAGGGGATGGAATCCCAATCATAGTCTTGAATGAATGTGCCCCTGAACTCTCTTCTGTAATCTCTAAGCTCTACAACTACTACCTATCTGCTTCCTGCTTTCTTGCATATTGGAATTCTTCCTCTGTAGTTCCTATATTTAAGAATACTGGAGAACCCTCGGACCCAGCTAATTACCGCCCTATCAGCCTCCTTCCGATCTCTGGCAAAGTGTTCGAAGCCATTATCAACGCCGAGGTGGTTAAGCATCTCACAGCTCACAGGCTCTTCTAGGACAAACAGTATGGTTTTCGCTTCACCAGGTCTACTGCTGATATGATAACGACCATCACTGAGTATATATACCAGGCTTTGGACAAGAATGGCGAAGCTCGAACGGTTGCCTTGGATATTTCCAAAGCGTTTGACAGAGTCTGGCATGCTGGCCTTCTACGCAAACTGCGGAGCTATGGTATAACTGGACATTTGTTTGACCTAATCCAGTCATTCCTCACTAATCGCACATTGAAGGTAGTATTAAACGGACATGCCTCCAAAAACTACCATACGAACTCGTTTGTCCTTCAAGGCTTTATCCTAGTTCCTACGATTTTCCTGATCTACATTAACGATCTCCCCGATGCTATAAGATCCCAAGTAGGCATGTATGCCGATGACACTACAGTTTGCTCTCGCCTCGACCAAAAATCTGGTGAGAGTGACAAAGCGAACCTCGCTGCCGAGCTTGAGAAGGACCTCCAATTCGTGGTGGACTGGGGTAAGAAATGGCTATTAAAAATTTTAATGCTTCCAAAACGAAGCTGCTATCAAATAACCAACATAGACAATCGCTTCTATCTCCCATTAGCATGGAAAAGGTCTGTCTCCCTGAGAGTAAAACGATACACCTTCTTGGCCTCACACTCTCTGCAGACCTCTAATGAAATGACTATATCGAATCCATTGCTAAATCCGCTGCTATGAAAGTCGGTTCTCTGTGCAGGGCCAGAAAGTTTTTCCTGTCTGAGTCCATCCTGCACATATATAAATCTTCATCCGCCCGTGTATTGAATACTGCTGCCACATCTGGTCGGGTGCCCCTGCTATTCTCCTCGGTGTTCTTGACAAAATCTAACGGAAAATCTGTAATGTGATTGATACCGACTTGGCAGCCCGGCTGCAGTCACTCTTTCACCGTCGTGACGTGGCTTCTCTGTGCCTCTACTATAATTACTTTCACGGCTTCTGCTCCGATGACCTTAGATCACTGGTGTTCCCTAGGTATGAATTTGCAGGTGATACTAGATTAGCAACTAGGTCTCTTTTACAGTGAAACAGATAAAATGCAACGGTAATTTCTATTCTAACAGCTTCTTTTCTCGCACTTCCCGCCTGTGGAATTCCCTTCCATATACTTGCTTCCCCGAGAGCTACAATCTCCAGGAATTTAAATGTAAGGTCAATTAGACACCTCTTGTCACACTAACTCGCATCCATTCTCTCAAACTCTCTTTCCATCTACCCCACCCCCATTCTCTGTATCCTCATCCGTCTATCACCCTCCTCCCGACATTTTCTATAACCAACCACTCTTTCTCATCACTTTCCCCTATGTAACCCCCTGCGCAATAGTGGCAGTGGAATGCCTTGCTTGGGGTGAAATGATTAATATATATATATGTAATTTTCAGTGTTTTGAGCGAACACACAGGTAAATTTTCAAGTTATATTAGATGAGTTATAAATTAAAAAGAAAAACATACTTTTTCTAACTCCAACTCTTTGAAACTTTGCAGTGTTTCAAACAAATTTCATTGTGTTCATATAAGGAGAAAAGTGAAAAACCACAGTATCTTTCTACAATCAAAATAGACGAAATGTCCCGGTCTCAA
Source organism: Ascarosepion bandense (assembly GCA_037127315.1). Lineage (NCBI taxonomy): Eukaryota > Metazoa > Mollusca > Cephalopoda > Sepiida > Sepiidae > Ascarosepion > Ascarosepion bandense. Next base: position 930,357 of record JBBBDQ010000792.1, on the reverse strand, counting down.
AAAATAAATAAATAAACACTTCGAAATACTTATAAGATAATAATAATAAGATCTACTGGGTACTTAACAACGAAACTCACACAACAGCAAAACCGAAAGTGTACTCTTATCGTAAGAATACAATAATAATCTTATTGTATATTCACTCCGAATTTCGTCAGTTAATATCGGCGTGGGGTCGTGTGTCTTTAGTGTCTTCATCGAACGTAGAACTCCTTTTCGCATCCCTATCAGACTCTTTCTGTCTTTTCCTTCGTTTATATTTTCCTATCATCCGGTGGGGCCACGTGCATATATATCTTAAACTCAGCTTGGTTTGGGTAGCCGCTGACATCCTATGAGACGCGAAATTGCACCCGGTACTTATTAGAAAACTTTCCGAATCAACTGTTAGATAAACCTGGTTCCTTTGACGGTCTAGTTTGACACTTTGGTATCTCAATATATATCATCGCTAAAGCAAGATTTCGTTCTGTTATCGAACTGCTACGTAATATCAATCCTCCTACATGGCAGTGAATGCTGTACAATTTCCTCACACATGAATAGGATTCTTGAGGCAAAAGAAACAAAGAGTGTTGAACTGCGATATAATTTCAGTGAAAGACGGGCAATTTCTTCACAGATAAAGAAGAGACGTGAGTGAAATTACTATGGAAAGAACAGAAATGGGGAAATATCGTTAGAAACAAAGAAAAGAGTGATGAACTGCTGTGTAATATCAGCTCTTCAATATGAAAGTAAATGATGGATAATTTCATTACGGATGAAGAAGACACTTGAAGCCAATATCATGGACAGAACAGGGATAGGGAAATGTCGTTAGAAACAACGAAAAGAATACTGAACTGCAATGTGATATTAGTTCTCGTATATGGCAGTGAATGTTGAACAATTTTCTCACGGATGAAGAAGAAACTTGAACTAAAAGAAACAGAGAAAAGATACTGAACAGCTATCTCAATATCAACCTTCCTCTATGGCAATGAGTCTTGAACATATACAAATGAATAGAGGACTTGAAGCAACAGAGATGTGGTTCTAGAAAAGGAGAATACTATAGATGTAACATATGACTCAACTTGATGCAATGGTCTTATAAAAATTGTCAATATAATAATAATTTGTTGTTACCTAGCACTTCCAACATTGGAATATTAGCAAACAACAATGCATCTCAAATTCCCACTCTGATTCCCTTCTGTGACGTCAACAGGGAAGTCATCCTTGATGATAAAAAAAGAATTGCACCCGACAAGAAATGTTTTAAATGGAATAAAAAAAAATGAATGTGCATTAATACTTCAATAATTTTTCTGTCAAACTTTTTAACCTCAGTAAATTTAAATTATTTCTATATTTGTCACTAAAATATGTTCCTCCATAATATTTTTTTTAATCATTTCACCCCGAGCAAGGCGGAAATGCCACTGATGTGCAGGGGGGGCTACATAACTGTAAAAAGATTAATTAGAAAAGAGTGAGAAGTACAAACTAGTTAGAAAGGAGCAATAGAAAGCTGAGAAAGCAGGTGCGATGACAGATACATAGATGGAGAGAAAGGGAAGGATATACGGGGGTGGGGAGAGAGCTAGAGTCCAGTGGTTAATAGATGAGTATTGACTTTGCATTTAAATTTCTGGAGGTTGTAACCGTCAGGAAAGCAAGAATACGGGAGCGAGTTCCACAGGCGGGAAGTGCGAGAGAAGAAGCTGAAGGAGTAGAATTGACGTCTGCATTTGGCTAACCTGACTGTGAATGGGTGGGACCTAGTTGCCAGTCTGGTTGCACGAGTAAACACCTGTTGAGGAGGCACCAGTGACTTAAGTTCGTCCGAGCAGAAGCCATGAGAGTATTTATAGAACAGACAAAGGGAGGCCACATTTCGACGATGGGGAAGTGGCTGCAGTCGTGTCGCCAGATCAGTACCTATCACATTACAAACTCTTCTTTGGAGCCTGTCGAGAACACTGAGGAGAACGGCAGGGGCGTCTGACCATAAATGGCAGCAGTACTCCATGCACGGACGGATGGTTGACTTGTATATATGCAGGATGGATTCAGGCGGAAAAAACATCCTGGATCGACATAGTGACCCAACCTTCTTAGCAGTAGATTTTGCTATGGATCCAATATAGTGGTTCCATTTGAGGTCTGAGGACAGGGTAAGTCCGAGGAGGCGTAGTGTATTGCTCTCCGGGAGAATCGCTTGGTCCATGCTTATGGGAGGCAGGAGAGGTTGCCTGTAATGGTTGACAGACAACAGCTTGGTCTTAGATGAATTGAAGTTGACAAGACACTTCTTACCCCAGTTCACCACAGAGTGTAGATCCCGTTCAAGGTCAGCAGCGAGATTATGTCTGTCCGCCACGACAGGTTTCTTACTGGTGCGGGAGTATATTGTAGTGTCATCTGCGTAGATGCCTACTTGGGACTTGATCTCATCTGGGAGGTCGCTGATGAAAATAAGGAAGAGTGTCGGGCCCAGGATAGAGCCCTGTGGGACACCAGCGTTCTGGCTGTTGGACGAAGAGGCACGCCCATTCAAAACGACCTTCATTTTGCGGTTATTTAAGAAAGATTGGATTAAGTCAAGCAGGCGACCGGTAATTTTCATATGATGAAAAATCTATCAGTCAGTTAAGTGCCATACGTGATACACGCTTGGGCGATCATGTCTCGAAAGAGACATGACTGACTGGGAAGAAGATTATCCCGCAGTAGGTTGCCATTGTTTTCTGCGGTAGACTGGTTGCCAACCAAGGCTATAGAACGCAATCTGTCCTATTATTTAACCCATAACTGGAGGAAGGGACGGATTAATACCTTTCCCAAGGGTATTTGTGCGTAAGTGAATGCAAGGAATTCGACTGGAATTCGAACTCAGCTCCCCGATTTTTCGTTCCGAGCCGATATCCATTGCACCACAACGCAAAAATCTATATAATGTTAAAACTTTAATCTTGTATGTATATGCAGGGTGTGATCGATAAATTGTCGTCTAAATTACACCAAAATTAAAATAACTGACACCTTATTTTAAATGATATACAGGGTGCGATGGTTAAATGCGCAAAAATGAAAATAACACCGACGCCTCATATTTTAACAGATATTCTTACCAAAATTACACAAAAATATCTTGAAATAATAAAGAGTAAATTTGTTCAACAAAATAGCCATTGGCTTCAACTACAGCTTCTATACGATTTCGAAATCTCGTGCATGTCTTCTGAACGGTCTCCTTGTTTAAGTTAGTGAATGCTGCCTTCAGTTCATCTTTGATTTTACGAAAAGTTTTGTTGGTTTCTCGCTCAACTGTACCCCACACATAGTAATCATAGGTTGTTGGAATCTGGGAACTTAGGTTGCCTGATGTAAAGGGTGATATAGTCGTAGAAATTGTCTGATAGCCATGACTGTGTTCTCTTAACTTGTGTGGCATGGTGCAGAGTCCTGTTGTTAGACATAAGGTCTTCCAGCAGCTACCCTCTTGACCGAGAGCAACACTATTTCCTCAAGGCATTTGATGTAGGCATCTGTTTTGGCATCTAGGTTCCACCCCTTTACTGCTGAAATAGCTAAATGTAACCGCTACTTCTACTCCAACAGTTTCTTTTCTCCCACTTCCCGCCTATGGAACTCCCTTTCATTTACTTGCTTCTCTAATAACTACAATCTCCAAAAATTTAAATGCAACGTCAATTGTAATCTATCTTCTTGAATCCCATTCATCTTTTATACTTCAATACCCACTGTTCCCAGTCTTTTATCTCACTGTAAGCCGCTTTGCTTGGGCTAAAATAATTAAATAAAAACTAAAAAAAAAAAAAACACATTACCCGACCCAGGGATTGAAATCACAACAACTATGAAATAACATCCACTAGTTTCGTAGGACATGTTTTTTTAAATTTTTATTAATTTATTTTATAAGGTCACTTTTACTTAAAAGCATAAAAAAACGGTTTTTTCGAGACACTTAATGAGAAATGAGGGTTTAGAGAATTTGATACTTGCAGGATATATTGAAGGAAAGATAGTAAAGTAATATAAATGGGTTTGTGTAGAATAGAGTGCGGAAAATATAGTAAAAAGAAAAGAGTTGCTAAGAGTTACAAAGTATAGGAAGTTGTGGAGGGTCATGATCACCTACATCACATGATACCGAATGTAGCACATGATCTTTTAAAATCTGATTCTTCTAAGGTTACCTCTGGTTGATGCGAATTAAGTGGATTTGAATTTAAATCCGTTCGTGTTTACGCAGTTATTTGTTGTGCATATTGACACCGTGTTGTTGGCCTAACAAAAAGACCGCGAAGAAAATCTTTGAGTGTATCGGCTTTTGTCTATATCTGCGACTGGTGGGATTTTTGTATTTATAACGTGCAAGTTGATATCGAAATTGAATCATAATTTCATAGATTTGAATCCGTTAGCTCCGAACAGTAATTACAGCGTTCATTGTGATTATAATTGGAAAATCGATAATAACGCTTCTTTAATAGCAAGCTGCGTTTTACATCGAAATCGCGAGTTATTTTTTTTTCCTTCTACCTTTTTAGCAGAAAGAAGGCGAACGAAACTGCGCCTCGCGTTGTCTTGATGAATGTGATAAAAGGCAAACGCACTTTGCAGCCACACACACGCACGCACAAAGAAAGACCAAACGAACGAACGAACGACAGAAAGAAAGAAAGAAAGAAAGAAAGAACTAGTTTAAGAACGAAAGAGAGAGGTGGGATGATATATCTTTATATTTCTTACACAATGTGTACGCAACAAGATATTCCAATGCACATTCCATCAACCACATAAAACTTCCGATTTGACGGATGAATACTCTTTTTCTTTCTTTCTTTGTATCATTTATTGGCATATCCAAGTATGCACTCACTCTTTCTTTAACATACAGCTTATGCAATCTCTCATTCAGTCAGTTTCTCTCGCTCTAACCAAAATATATTGTAACGCATTTTACTCTTAAGTGCCTAATACAAGGTTGGTTCTTAATAATTAGGTGGGGGTCGTAATTTTCTTAATATACTATAAGCAGGAACTCTCAATAAAAGCAGAGTCGGAAAATCAGTTAAAGGGTCACAAAGTGCAAAATTAATAAGGGTGGTCGTTCTAATAAACTCGGGTAGAGGTCGGAAATTTTCCCGAAAAAATAAATAAATAAATGAATTCAAATAAAAAACTCAAATATAAAAAAATAACTCCCCTTATTCTATTAGGCACCTAACAATACGTTTTCAATTTTACTTTCTCTCTCTCTCTCTCTCTCTCTCTCTCTTTCTTTCTCTCTCTTTCTCTCTCTCTCTCTCTCTCTCTCTCTCCATCACACAAACACACGCACACATTTCTATAACCACTCTCTCTGTTGTCTTACATATATTTTCAGTTTGTCAGTTACTCTCTTCCTCACGCTCACTCACACTATCTATAATTTTAATTTCTCTATTTTCTCTTACTTTCGTTTTTTTTCTTTTTTTTCTCCGTTATCTGCGTCAGATTAAATGTATATGCGTTCAAATTTCTAATAAATTTTCTATTTTTAAATAAAGGCGATTAAATAAATGTTATCGATGGAAGAGTAAACGTGTCGACAGAAATTTGACGTTCAAGTAAACACACTTTCGTTGGGGTTTTTCATCGCCGTAGTCCTCTCTTAGGATTATTTAACCAAGAGAGCTGTGCTTCCCAAACAAGGGCGCACGCCCCACAAGGGGGCAGTTCGATTTTTAAATGGAACAGTTCGAGATGAGTTATTAACAGTGAATTTTTCTAAGTAAGTCTATGTGAGTCTGAGTGTGCGTGAGAGGCAATAAGGTGTATTTACAGTACATGAAAAATATGTCAGTCTGTAAGTGATTTTACTGATGAAAAATGTATTTTGGCAAGGGGATCCTTTATCGTAATGTGCTCGGGGTGGATATAGAGCGCAGATAAGTACAAAATCTACTAAGTTAGAGATGAACTCTTTGTGCTTACAATAATATAATATTAATATATATAATATATAAATTAACAACTATATTATTATAATATATATTCCTACGTCGATAGTACGACTAGGAGTTTCGTGCGTTAAACAATCGTCAGGTGCATTTTTCAAACTTGAATATGTATATTTATATACATAAAATATATATAATAACTCTGCTCATACAACTTCTTTATTAACACCTGAATAATAATACTATACGTTAGTGCACCGTCATATGTATATTTATTAATTCAAGTTATATATATATATATATATATATATATATATAAGAGCCCTTAAGAAAAATTTTGGTTGAAAATGAAAAAAATACTATTTGAACGGCAATAGCAAAAATATCTCGCTATAAGAGAGGCTCTATATTTCAAAGAATTTTCTCCTACCATCAACTTTACATTATTTAACAGTGGAAATGGAGTTTTTAAAGTTTTTTTTTAATTGACAGACGCTTTAATGTCCAGTTGCATGTATCACGTGATAGCTTTTGAAAAAACGCCCCTTTTCAAAAACACAAAATAAATTACGTTATATATATATATATATATATATATATATATATATATATATATATTCAAATGAAAATCATTTTCACAACAATCAGCTAACATTGCCTGATGACGAGGTAAAAAAATCTCGAAACAAAAATTTCTGCGTCGCAAAGTAAACTATATTTTAAATAAAAAACAAATTTAATGTTATATATATATATATATATATATATATATATATATATATATATATATATATATATATACAAAAGTTACCGTGCATGGTGCTTGTCGTAGAGTTTTATTAATCGGCAATTCTTAGAGAGTGCCTTTACGTATTGTGAATTCGATCCTCACTAAATTTAATTTAGTTTTTTTCTTACAACATATCAAAACCTCAATGGGTTATTTAATGCCGACATGATTTTTAGTATAGGTTCATATGAATAGAATATGTATTATCTGTAAGAAATCAGTTAGTAGATTAGTTTTCATTGACCTATTTTTGTAAAAACGGGTTTTTGTTTTTTTTGTCGTGAGTTAAATGTACTGGTGGTAATATATTTTTTTAAATGTATTGCTGGTATTTTTACTATAAAAGTCTCTTTTTATAGTTTCATAGTGTTTTGACCCCGGTTTGGGGGTTACCTATTTGCCCATATCTGGGATCCTAAGTGCTACCACCCCGGGCCAGGAAGGACCTAGGGACAACAGCAATTAAGAGGTGGTTCGATGCTCCTCTAAAACTCCCAAACAGAAGCCATCGCTGCCAGATAGAGTTTATCGTCATAATCAGGACCATCCTCATTAGGAGATCCGTTAATGTGATTCTGTGAATATTAATAGATACAACACCTTTTTAAAGAATAAATGGATTTCTTTACAATTGACTATTAATCCAGCAGATTTTATTGCTTAAACGTTATCTATTGTGAATACCCATATTTGCCAAGGACGGCGCAAGTTGGAATCCAGTCGGGGAGCGCATTTTTTTTTTAAATAAGATTTCTCGAACATTCAGACAGGTAGACGAAGGTAAATAAATATACTGTTTAATAAATAAACGGAACATCTACTCAAATATGAGTATCCACCAAAAAAATATAGTTTAAGTAATACAATGCATATGCAAATCGTTACAAATTTATCTCCTCCCCATCTGTACTATAAACATGGACAGACATCGATTTCTTGGCGTAATTGATAGTAATTACTATTTTAGTAATTCTCTTAGCTAGTAATATAGCCTTTGTCAATCACTAAATAGTAGAACTGTATTAATATTTTTTAAAATTGTCCAGTGTTTGACCAGATCTTATAGATGTTTTCTACTCAAATGGTTTGGTCGTAATTTGGGGACACTCACTCGAAATACATTGTTTGGCATTGCAATTAATTTTCACGCTCAGATCAAATAATAAAGTTGGCACTTTTTTTTAAATTGCATTGGTGAATATTATAGAACGAGTAGGTCCGTACCGTCAAAAATCACGACAATATATTTATATCAACACGCCGTCTAAAATGACGACAATATATTGATGTACCTACCATTGAGTATCTTACATTAAGTCATAAGAAAAAAAAAATCCAAACCCCTGACCTGAACGTGACAGGTTTATTATGTCTCTCTCTCTCTCTCTCTCTCTCTCTCTCTATATATATATATATATATATATATATATATATATATATATATGCGTGACTCTTCAGAAATGAATTGAGTTCTCTCGGTGACTGGCGTGTGTAAACACTGCTGATATACAACACGTTAAAAATTTCCTTCTCTGATACTATGCATCGATGTCTTAGGGGGTAGAGACTCCGACTGACACCAAATCGGTCGAGTTTCGATCCCGGCGAGTGGTTGCGTCTAGCCACACAGATGAGCTGCGAAACAGGCTTGTATGCGGATGACAATATGGCTAAATATCACTAGGATTCCTTCATGTGTAGTGCAAAGTCACGAGATGTTAAAATGAAGGGCATTCAACCGTTTTCTTTGAACTTTTTATTATGTATGTTAGTCTGTTTTAGTATAATTTCCATAAGTAAAGATGAGATTAGGAAAAGTCCGGGGCGCAAATTGATGTTATGGTAGTACTGGATGGCAGCGCTCTCGAGAACTTTTCTTCTGAATAAATTGAATTCTAAAACAGACTAACATACATTAAAAAAAGTTTCAAAGAAAACGGTTGAATTCCCTTCATTTTAATATCTCGTGACTTTGCACTACACATGAAGGAATTCTAACAACAACAAAAATTCTGTTAATCTTTTGAAATGATTTGTGAGCGTCTTTTTTTGGTTACCAACACTGTTTGTTTATATACACGTAATTTAGATTAAAGCTCATTTCGTCTTTTTGCCTTGATAAAGTCCATCACAGGACGAAACGCGTAGGCGATTTAAAATACAGTTTTCCTCTTGTCTTTATTTTATTTAACCATCCTGTCTTTAATCTCAGATCATAGCTGAGTATATTTTTACACACACACACACACACACACACACACACACACACACACACACACACACACACACACACACACACATATATATATATATTAAAAGTATTACAAACTGATGGGTTGACAGTCTACTGATTATAGTTATTTACTTTATAAGAGTGCTCAATACTGAGTAAAGCATTATATATGATAATATTTTTATTATAAAAAAGAACCAGTTTACTGCAACACAAGAGCCGCTATGTTTCGGTACTATCTTAGCACTTCGTCAGGCATTGAAATATTTTTTCTGTTAGGAATTATCATATATAAAAGCTTAACGATGACACACGATAAAAGGTGACCGGATTTTCTTTAAGTTATTATTCAACTTAAAGTAGTGGACAAGAGACAAAGACGGCCAAGTTTTTTTTTTTTTATTGCACTACACGCGATAATTTTTCAAACTTGCTAATTTGCAACATATATATATCTCAATTCATTCCATCACTGGCATAGAAAATGTCTGGGCATTAAGTTATTTTAAGTCTTTATCTCCCTTTACTCTTACAATCAAATTTCTCATATGCATCATAACCTGATTTTCTATTGGTTAGTTTAGATACACCGCCAAAAATCCCCCCACCTTAATTGTCTAGATTTGGTAAAAAAAATGTTTTTTTAAGCTTTTATATGTAATAATTCCTAACAGAAAAAAAAATTTCACTGCCTGACGAGGTGCTAATAAGATAATACCGAAACACAACGGCTCTTGTGTTGCAGTAAATTATGTTTTTATTTTAAAATTTAATAAAAATATTATCATATATATATATATATATATATATATATATATATATATATACACACACACAACGGTCTTTATTATAATATAGTGGATATATATATATATATATATATATATATATATACATTCTTCACTACATGACGACATAATTATTGCAAAAAAAAAAAAACAAGCAAACAAACAAACAAATAATAAGGCCCTGATAAAATGTAAACACGCGGTAAGAGGTTCCATAACTGGTAGTAAAGTTTAATAACTGATAGTAAAGAGAATGAACTGAGCCGACGCTGCCTCGCTATTGTATCTCTCTCCATGATCCTGGCAGGAGGACAACAGTCTTTATTATAGTAGAGAGGATATGATATAAAATTATAAGAGAATATACGAACATGAAAATAAGATGTAATTTTATAAAGATAAAAGAATATGAGAGATTAAGATGCAGCCTCAAAAGAGAAGTTAAGAATCATAAAAAAAATTATAACTGATTAAGCGTGTATAAGAGAATACAATACAATTAAAAAAGAATAAGGGAATAAAGGAATAAGGTAATAATTATACATGAACAAGAAAAGAAGGCAAAAAATTAAGTGAATAAGATAAAATTAAAAGTAAATATAAGAGAATAATAAAAATTAAAAGATATAAAGAGAATATAAGAATACAGTAAAATAAGAATAAATTAAAAGGGAATAAGAGAATGTAAGCGTATATTAGAATAAGAATACATTAAAAGGGAATAAGAGAATGTAAGAGTATATTAGAATAAGAATACATTAAAAGGGAATAAAAATCTATAGGAATATAAGAGCATAAGATTAAATTAAAAGGGAATAAGAGAATAAAAAGCTATAAGAGAACAAAATGAAGTTAAAAGGGAATACAGGAATATAAGAATATAAGATAATAGTATTTAATTAAAAGGGAATAAGATAATATAAAAATATAAGAATGGCAAATATATTTAAGCAGAACAATATGTGTCGTGCTAGACAATTCTTCTCTTCAGAAACCATCTTGCACAATTTCAAATCTATCATTATCCCGTGCATTGAATACTGCGGTCATATCTGTTCTGATTGCTCCTGCCATTCATCTCGAGATTCTCAACAAAATCCAAAGAAGAATCTGCAATGTAATCGGTCTTGACCTGGCATCTCGACTCCAGACTCTTTCTCACCAACATGACGTTGCTTCCTTCTGTCTTTTCTACAAATAGATTCATTGCAGTTGGTCTGATGAACTCCTTAGTGCCTCGGCATCATGAATTTAAACATTCTACTAGATTGGCAACTAGGTCTCAACGTCTTACTTAGTTATGCTTCCCACCCAGATTAACGACTTTAATCTACTCGATTTATTAGTAATTGCTTGATTGTCAGAGGAAGACTGGATTTGTAGAATTTAAAGAACATTTATTAAATAAAACGCGGTTTGTGTTTGGGATGATGGGATTGGTAATTATTTGAGTGTAGAGCTTGTTTAATAAATGCTAATTTCTGAAGAAGTAATGGATTTTTTTCAATTATTAATTCGACAGATTTTATTGCTTAAACAACATATTTATTTATTTTATTCTACCAGCCTGAATGTTGAAAAACAATTTAAAGAAAAATATACTCTCTCCGCTATGGCTTGATCCTGCGTCCCCGGGACAGAAGCGCCTATAAATAGTTCCAACGTGCTTATACCGACTCCGCTACGGAGTGCGACGCCGGTTAAACAAAGTCGAATAAGCGTAAATATTTCTCTGACTTTCAGAGACCACTCATATCTGACCAGTTTAGTCTGACTAACGTATGGGAGTGTGCGTGAGAGAAAATTTGTTTGTTTTTTATATGTGTATGTGTATATGTGTGTTTGTGCGTACGTCTCTGTGTGTATGTGTGTGTGCACGCACATGTGTATATGAGAGAGAGAGAGAGAGAGAGAGAGAGCTATTAAACATGAGAGAGTGCGTATTCAAGAAATTGTGAGGAAGTATTGAACTGTGGGAGTGTGTGTGAGAGAAAAACACAATATAAAAGTGTATGGAGTGAGTTTATGCGACTGTGTATGTGTGTGTGCGAGAGAGAGAGAGAGAGAGAGAAACAATACTGGAGAGTGTGTGAGAATGAGAACATGAGGTTTGAAAAAATATAAGTTTGTGAGATAGAGTATGAGAGTGTGTATGTAAAGAGAATGTGTATGGTTGGGTGGGTGTATATGTATGTATATATAAACATGTGTGGAAGGGTGCGCGTTTTTACTGAATGTCACCCAATATAAGGCTCGAAGGCCACTCAAGGTAGGCGGTTGCAGTCAAAGTGGTGAGTGAGGCATGAGATACGAATGGAAGAAAAATTGATAGGGATTATGAGAACCAGAAGACTTGAAAGTAAAAGAAGGAGGAGGAACAGAAAAAGGAACAGGAGAAGAAAAAGAAGGAAGAAGAGGAACAGGAAAAGAAAAAGAAGGAAGAAGAGGAACAGGAGAAGAAAAAGAAGGAAGAAGAGGAACAGGAAAAGGAAAAGAAGGAAGAAGAGGAACAGGAAAAGAAAAAGAAGGAAGAAGAGGAACAGGAGAAGAAAAAGAAGGAAGAAGAGGAACAGGAAAAGAAAAAGAAGGAAGAAGAGGAACAGGAAAAGAAAAAGAAGGAAGAAGAGGAACAGGAAAAGAAAAAGAAGGAAGAAGAGGAACAGGAGAAGAAAAAGAAGGAAGAAGAGGAACAGGAAAAGAAAAAGAAGGAAGAAGAGGAACAGGAAAAGAAAAAGAAGGAAGAAGAGGAACAGGAGAAGAAAAAGAAGGAAGAAGAGGAACAGGAAAAGAAAAAGAAGGAAGAAGAGGAACAGGAGAAGAAAAAAAAGGAAGAAGAGGGACAGGAAAAGAAAAAGAAGGAAGAAGAGGGACAGGAAAAGAAAAAGAAGGAAGAAGAGGAACAGGAGAAGAAAAAGAAGGAAGAAGAGGAACAGGAGAAGAAAAAGAAGGAAGAAGAGGAACAGGAAAAGAAAAAGAAGGAAGAAGAGGAACAGGAAGAAAAAGAAAAAGGAAGGAAGAAGAGGAAAAGAAATCATTGTTGGCTTTCATAACTCGAAGGAAAAGTAGAAAAGCCAATAAAGAATCTGGCAATAAAAAATGAAAGAAAGAAAAAATGAAGAGAAGGAAACACAAAAAAAAAGAAAGAAAGATAGAAAAAAAGGAAAAGAAAGAAAAGAGAGGGAATAGAGAACAAAGTTGGAGTATGACTGAAATAGAGAGAAAGAAAAATATGGAGAAAAAAGAAGCATTAAGAAACGAAAGAAAGCTGAAAAAAGAAATTAAGATTGACTTGTTTTTTACGAATTATCAACCTTTTGAAGGTTATTTAAAGCCATAAAAATATTTTGGATTGTAAGGATTCTTTTTAGAGATAATCATGATTTACTGATAAAAATCCTACTAATTAACCCATAGCTCGGAGAAAACAGGTATATTCCTACCTTTCCCAAGGAAATTTGCTCCTAACTGAATATAACGAAGCCGACATAAGTTCTGAGCTGCTATCCATTTAGGCCACCGGCACACCCAAGCTGGTATTCTCAAGCAGTCATTCATCTCAGTACTAAGCGCATTCGACATTGGTGATCGTGCGGGAACCGGCGTTTCAACGTCATATGGCCGTAAGACAAAAATGTTAAGAAAGAAAAAAGAAAAGAAAAAGGCGACACGTTGTAAACAAAGAGGGTGAAGAAAATGAATTCAGAAGAAGATGAAGAAGAAGATGAGGCAAAAAGTAAGGTAAGAAAATGTAAATTAAAAGAAAGAAGAAACGATGACAATGTGTGAAGGAATCGTTTCCTCTGACTGAGTACATTTGCATTATATGCAGCATGTCTTTTATTGATTTTTCCAGTGATACTTGTACCATTTTCAAAGTGACTTTATCATTTTCTATTCTGTTAAGCTAGAGTTTTTATTTATGACAGATATAAACATGTTCAACACTAGTAACACAATATTATTACTGCCATCTTGGCGCTCAAGATTCAAAAGACCCACGTTCACATAAAATGCATTTGATTTCAATTGATTTACTGATCAATAAGAAGGCGGCATAGATTAAAACGGGTTGCAACATTGTTTTTATTCTTCATTAGCAAATTTTATCTGATCTACGTTTCAAATCAAAGATGATTTAAGGATAAAGATTAGAGACAAAAACTGGAGACGATAATGAATTATTTTTTCTTCTTGAATGGATTTGCGAACAGAAAAGTGCAAGGAAATATCCTTGAGGCGGATATTGTCTTCCCTTGTAAGTTCAAACGTTTCTTTTTTTTTTTTGTTTTACACACACACACACACACACACACACACACACACACACACATATATATATATATATATATTTAGTGTGTCGAGGCAGCAAATCATTTTCTAAACATATACTGTTAAATATAAGAGACAATGAATGTCTATTATGTTTAACCATGAGCCGTTTTAAACGTCGTATTTTGGTTTTAATTTCAGTTGAAAACACAAAATAAAATCGTCGGTGATGGTGGATGTTATTGTGTTACCGTCTTAATAACCTCTCTGAAGATGGCTCATGTGAGCCGAAAGCTTAGAACCAAATTAATAAAAAAATATCCAAATGTTGGAGAAGTTTTGTCTTTATTTTCAACTGAAACTAAAGACAAAATACGACGTTTAGAACGGTTCATGATTAAACATAATAGACATTCATTGTCTCTTATATTTAACAGTATATGCTTAGAATATATATATATATATATATATATATATATATATATATATATATCTTAGTCCAAACATTTTTTAATTGTTTTACATATATATATATATATATATATATATATATATATATATATATATATATATATGCGCACGTGACCGCGTGGCTAGAACTTCGCTCTGACCATGAAGCCCGGGTTCGAATCTCACTATGCCCGATTTATCAGGAAGGGGACTTCTTAATGTTATCGGTCTGGAGGTGGCGATCCCAGCATGCGGCAACTTTGGAAAGTTTATGGATTTGACATAATTACACACACACACACACACACACACACACACACACACACACACACATATATATATATATATATATATATAGTGAGAGAGAGAGAGTAATATACTTATACGAGAGAGAGAGAGAGAGTAACGGAGACAGTTAAAGACAAGTTACATAGAAAGATAGAAAGACTGTACAGCGTTTGGATTGCAGTGAAATAGCAGGAAAGTTTCTCACTCTATATTTTACTCATATATGAATATCTCTCTCTCTCTCCCTCTTTCTCACCCTCTTTCTCTCTTTCTTTCTTTCTATATATATATATATATATATATATAAGCAGTAGAGCCACTAAGACACAAGTGGTTATTGAGTGTGGAAGAAAGCAGAAACATTATTAAAGAGCGAGAACAATACAAGAAGAGCAACCAGGAAGACAGTAGATAGCGATTGACATTGCATTTAATTTTTTGAAGATCAAACTTGACTGGAAAGCAAAAAGTCGGAAGAGAGTTCCAAAAGCAAGAAGAACGTTAGCATTAAAGAAGTTACGAATACATCTAGCCAATTCAAGTGTAAATTGATGAGACCTTGTTGCCAGCCTAGAAATGCACTTGATTTGATAATGTCTTGGTTCCATTAAGAAAAGAGCTCATCCGAACAATTACCATGAAAATATTTATAGAAAAGTCATAATGAATGAACGTTATGGCAGTGGGAAAGTGGGGCAGGTTAAGGCATGTTGTGCAATAAGTCGATATTTACGGAGCAGATTTGGGCGAGTTGAATATTAATGGGTAAATGTTTGTCTTTGATGGAATGTTTTTTCCCTATTTGTCTCTATTACTCCATTAAATCGGATCTGTACTGATTTCTATTCTAATGTTTTTATTTAATGTTCATCTAAAACAAAACCCAAGAGCCACTCAAGGTAGTCAGTTACTGTCTGGCGTTGCATAAGCGTAAGAAAGGTTATAAAGAGAAGTTCAGGAAAGATAACAATTAAACTTAGACTTGAAGAGGTTAAGATGGTAGTGATTGGGAAAACGTTTGTTCCACAAAGCCGTAATTCTTGAGAAGAAGTTGTTCGAGTGAAACTTGCTTCTTACTAATGGAAGGCAAAGAGAAAGCAGATGATCCGTTATTGCGCATGCGTCTCAGTTGCAAAGTTGCAATAAAAGAAGAGAAATTAAGAAGACAGAAGATAACGATTGACAATGCATTTAACGGTAACTGAGTATGAAAGAATGTGAACTGGCATGCTGGCCTTCTATGCAAACTGCGGGGCTATGGTATAACTGGACATTTGTTTGACCTAATCCAGTCCTTCCTTTCAAACCGTACAATGAGGGCCCAATACTATCACATGAATGCGGGTGTCCCTCAAGGCTCGATTCTAGATCCCACGCTTTTCCTTATCAATATTATCGATCTCCCTGATGTAATAAGATCCCAAGTGGGCATATATGCTGACGACACTACGGTTTACTCTCGTCTCGATCAAAATCTACCGAGGCTGACAAAGAAAACCTCGCTGCCGAGCTTGAAAAGGACCTCGAATCCGTGGTGGACTGGGGTAAGAAATGGCTCGTTAAATTTAATGCTTCCAAAACTCAGCTGCAATCTAATCACCACCATAGACAATCTTTCCTCCCAGCCATTAACATGGATCAGGCTTCTCTCCCTGAAAGTAAAACGCTGCGTCTCCTCGGATTAACTCTCACATCAGACCTCAAGTGGAATAACTATATAAAATCCATAGCTAAATCCGCTGCTAAGAAAGTCGGTTCTCTGTGTAGGACCAGGAAGTTTTTCTCGTCCGAAACAATCTTGTACATATACAAATCTACCATCCGCCCGTGCATTGAATATTGCTGCCATATCTGGTCGGGTGCTCCTGCTATCCACTGAGGTGTCCTCGACCAAATCCAACGGAGAATCTGTAATGTGATCGATCCCAACTTGGCAGCTAGGATGCAATCGCTTTCTCACCGACGCAGTGTGGCTTCCCTGTGTCTCTTCTACAAATACTTTCACGGCTTCTGCTCAGATGAACTTAGCTCACTGGTACCTCCTATATATGAATTTCCTCGAGCCACAAGATTAGCAAGTAGGTCCCACCCTTTTACTGTGAAACCAATAGATTGTAAATGCAAATTCTACTCCAGCAGCTTCTTTTCTCGCACTTCCCGTCTATGGAATTCCCTTCCGCTTACTTGCTTTCCCGACAGCTATAATCTCCAAGAATTTAAATGTAAAGTCAATAGTCATCTGCTGTCTCACTAACTAACATCCTCTCTCTCATGCTTTTTCTTCGTTCACTCCACTCTCATCAGTATTCTCTTCCTTCTCCTGCTCTCTTCCTGACACCCCCCGCAACCTTTCATTCCTTCTCATAACATTCCTCCTATGTAACCCTCTGCACAACAGTGGCAGTAAAATGCCTTGCTTGGGGCGTCACGATTATAAAAAAATATTATTAAGAAGAGACAACAATAAAAGAAGAGGAAATAAGAAGACAGAAGATAACGATTGACATTGCATTTAAGGGTTACTGAGTAGGAAAGAATGAGAAAAAGAAAAATATTATTAAGAAGAGACAACAATAAAAGAAGAGGAAATAAGAAGACAGAAGATAACGATTGACATTGCATTTAAGGGTTACTGAGTAGGAAAGAATGAGAAAAAGAAAAATATTATTAAGAAGAGACAACAATAAAAGAAGAGGAAATAAGAAGATAGAAGATAACGATTGACATTGCATTTAAGGGTTACTGAGTAGGAAAGAATGAGAAAAAGAAAAATATTATTAAGGAGAGACAACAATAAAAGAAGAGGAAATAAGAAGATAGAAGATAACGATTGACAATATGCTTCAATTTTTGAAAATTAAACTTGACTGGAAAGCAAAGAACCGGAAGAGAGTTCCACAAGCGAAAAGTGTGAGAGAATAAACTGTTAGCAAAGAACTTACGGCTGCATCTAGCCATTTAAACTGTAAAATGATGATGATTTGCATCCAATCTCGTAGTACGTTCAAATTTATAAAGTCTACGTACCGCAGAGGAAAGGTTTTCAAAACAATTTCTATGAAAATATTTATAAAGATACAATTAATTTACATTACGTCTTAACGGGCTGAAAAAGTTGCATGAGAGTCTAGAAAGGTAGACATGTTTGGTTTGGCTGAGAGTCAGAAAAATAGACATAAATACTGGGTGGTCCCAAAGTAGGTGGAATAGTAAAAACGACAGCCTAATTCACATGACGTTTATTTCCAACCAGACGGGGACCCTCCACATTATTCATAGAGCAGTCCATTATATCTTGAAATATTTCCTGAGAAATGGATTGGCCGAAGAGGTCCAGTTCATTGGCCAGCACGTTTATCCGATTGACACCAATGGACTTCTTCTTTTTGGGAGTACTGAAGGACAAAGTTTATAGTAAAAAACCAAGAAGTGTTGGTGATTTGAAAAATGACATAAGAGATGCATTTCAATTAATACACAAACAGAGCTACGCAAAAATATTTGTCGAAGCGTGAGGAGCAAACTTCAAAGCGGTTTAAGTTGGGATGGACAACAGTTTTGAGCACCTACGTTGATAAAATTTAAGCGCTTTTGTATGTTTGTACACAAAAAATCTAATTGTTAATATATAATTGTATTAGCAAATATAATTGTCTATGTAATCTCAAAATAATTTTTATCATTTACTGTACATCTACTTTTGGATTATCCTGTATAGCAAACTAGTGTTTGGTAGGTTTTACTCTTGGGCATAGGGATGAGGTCAGTGTATTCTTGATCGCACGTGGCCAAATATTTAGAATATTCGTTTTCTAGACATGAAACCCGAGTTCGAATCTCACCATGGTCGATTTGTCATGGTCGATTCTTGCTGTTATCGTTTTGGAGGAGGCGATTCCAGCATGCGGCACCTTTGGAAAAGTGCCTGAAAACCATACTACATACTTGACCCAAGCCTTGTGAGTGAAATTGGGTAGACAGGACTCTTTGTGGAGTTGTAGATGGCAGGGCTAGCTCGATGTCACAAGTCATGGTGACCGAGGTTTTAAGCGTCCTGGCTTTGTTCAGACTGTTGTTCATGCTATATTACGAGTTATCTCCCAAAAACTGTAACTAAGGTCTGCTCAGCATAATTGCAGTATAAATGGCATGCGTATGGATGTTGAACAAACACAAGTATACCTGAGCAGGCGTCTGCAATGGGGATTAGCAAGCCACTCCAGCAGACAAGTATCATCTGATATGTGGACAGCCATACATACATTCTTGACTCCATCCAGCAATGTGGTATTAATTTTGAATTAACACTTCTATAAATAAACACACATATATATATATATTGTATGAGTACATGCAGAAAGATGTGCGTTCTGGTGCAGTGAATATTGGCTCGGAACGAAAAATCCAAGTGGCGTGTTCGAATTCCAATTGAATTTTTTTCGTTCACATACGCGCAAATATCCTTGGAAAGTTATGAATCCGTCGCTTCTCCTTTCAGCTATAGGTTAAACAGCAACAAATTCGTTTTATAGCCTTGGTTGGCAACCAGTCTACAGCAGAAAGTAATGACAACCTACTGTTGGAAAATCTTCTGCCCAGTCAATACTGGGCAGAAGATGATTGCATGTATCTTTCGAGACATTATCTCCCAAGCGTGTTTCACGTATGTTACTTAACTAACTGACTATAATAGTTGAAAACATAATTAAAGCGTCTACTAGACATAAAGTGGGAAATCGATTTTCTATTGTTATGAAGTAAGAAACTGATACCTGACTTGAAGTAAGAAACTGATACTATTTATCAATATTGTAATATGATATAATCCATCCCTTCTCTCTCCAGGTAAGGGTTAAATAGAAGGACAGATTGGGTTCTATAGCCTTAGTTGGCAACCAGTCTACCGCAGAAAGTAATGGTAACCTACTGCTGGAAAATATTCTGCCCAGTCACTCAGGTCTTTTCCGAGACATGATCGCCCAATCGTGTATCACGTATGGCACTTAACTGGTTAATGTGCACATGTGCATTTGTGTGTATGTCTGTGTACATGCATCTGTATGTGGATATGTATGTCTTTGTGTGACCGTGTGCAGGCGCGTGCAGAATGAGGTGAAATGTCTGCACAGGATGGGGTTTATCTACTGCTTAAGACCAAATGACTGAGAAGAAGATGAAAAGGGTAAAGTTCATAGCTTAGAACTGCAGGTGGAGGCAAACTTAGTTGACTAATTCTAGTTGCCATAACAACACTTCAGCTTAACTAAAATAATTCAGTAATAATAACTCATATCCACAAACGTCTGACATTTATTTGAGGTTTGTTTATTTTTGCATAAGTATGACTCCAGGGTTATTCTCAAATGTCAACCTGCGTTTTTACATTTCTGAAGAAGCAAACATGTAAGACAGTTCTCAATGATTTACAGGCATCCGTCGATTAAAGCGAATTCAATTAGTGTCCTTAGAATTGTCAGTTAGTGAAGTTCCATACGTAATTCACGCTTTGGTGATCGAGTCTTGAAAAAAACATGACTGACCGGGCAGAAGATTTTCCCGCAGTAGGTTGCCATTACTTTCTGCGGTAGACCGGTTGCCAACCAAAATTATAGAACCAAATCTGTCCTGCTGTTTAATTCATAGCTGGAGAAAGAAGCGGCAAATTAATACCTTTCCCGGCGTAAGTGAATGCAATGAATTCGACTCGCAATTCGAACACTGCTAAAATTGTGATTTGAGCAAAAATCGATTAAGGCATCCATAATACTCAATTACTGCGGTAAAACATTCTTTAATTTAACCATAGTAATTAATTGTTATGTGATGTTTATCCTTTGATATGGCAGCGAATGCTGAACAGTTTCATCAAAGAAAAATTGGAAGCAAACGAAATGTTTCGAACACGTGAGCAACGACCAGGTTTTGGAGAGGATGGAAACGTAAAGGTAACTTATACTTAACATCAGGAAAAGACAGCTGAAATTTCTGGAACATGTAATGATGAAAGAGGGCTTGGAGAATTTGATATTCACGAGACGGATAGAGGTGAGTTCTTGATGTTATCGGTCTGGAGGAGGCGATCCTAACGTGCAGCAACTTTGAAAAATGCCAGAAGACCATACTACGTGTTAAAACAAGCCTTATGAGTGAAATTGGGTAGACGACTCTCTTTGAGGAGTCGTCGATTGTTGTGCTATCTCAAAAGTCAGAAGTCATCGTGACGGAGGATTTCGGTGACCTGGCCCTGTTCAGATTGATATCCACGCTAAATAGCGCGCTCTCTCTCGGAAACTGTAACTAAAGTTCGCTCAGCATAGTTGCAATATAAACCACTGGTGGGCTCGGTGGATGTTGAACAAGCACAAGTGTGCCTGATCAGGCGTCTGTAATAAGGATTATCTAGCCACACTGGTAGATGGGTTTTCTGGAATACAAGTGGCCAGCCATTATATATATATATATATATATATATGCGTGTGTGTGTGTGTGTGTGTGTGTGCGCGCTCGCGCGTGCGTGTGTGCATTTTATTTTTTAAATTATTTGTTTAGACGTTATTTTTAATGGATATTCATATTTGAGTAAATGCCCTGTTTTTATTATTGAACAGTATGTTTATTTTTATCTAACGGTTTGTGAATACTCAGTCCGGTAAATGTAAGTAAATTAATATACTGTTTCATAATAATAGTCTCCAAATGTGCTGCACACTTGGGGACAGACAGATAAATATATATATATATATATATTTATATATATATGTATATATATATATATATGTGTGTGTGTGTGTGTGTGTGTGTGTGTGAGAGAGAGAGAGAGAGAGAGAGAGAGAGATATTAAATAAATTGCAAACATTGTGTCTGCTTATTTTTAATAAAATACGTTCATACTCAGGTGTAATCTTTCGCCTAATATAATTGAAAGATATAAGAAATGAGCTGTAACTTTGACAGATAATTATATTATTCATTTCTCGATGTTCCCAAGTACTTTCAATTTCCTTCCGAGATCATTTTCAGGGATGTGAATTGTGGTAACAAAAATAACCGCAAAACTGTGTTGCAAAAAATTACTGTAAATTTTCTTATTGCTTCAAATATAACAGTTGACAAATTGCTTAGCGTTCATTAGAACGTGAAAATTATCCAAAATGGAATTTTTATGTTGTAATGTCATGGTCATGCACGTGTTGAAACATAAAAAAGCTAAAAAAAACCCTGAAGATTATAATATGCAAAAATGAGTATGAACGGACTTTATTAGAAATAAGCAATCACAATGTTTGTAATTTATTTAATCTAACATGTCTAAAATAACGTTTGCTGCCTAAATACATACACACACATATGGCCATTACGATTAACTAGTTATTGGGCTGAGTTAAATTAGACCCGTAAACAGCTGTATCAAAAAGAGCTCAATTCTATTATTATTATTATTATTATTATTGTTTTTTATAACGCTTTCCATATATATATATATATATATATATATATATATATATATATAGTAATTCTAGGACACTAATTGAATTCGCATTAACATATATATATATATATATACACTAATTCTCGGACACTAATTGAATTCGCATTAATATACATATATATATATATATATATATATATATATACATATATATACATTTCCATATATATATATATATATATATATATATATATATATATATATATATATATATATATATATATATATAAATGTATATATATATATATATATATATATATATATATATATATATGGTAATGTATATATATATATATATACATTTCCATATATATATATATATACATATATATATATATATATATATATATATATATATATATATATATATATATATATATATATATATATATATGGAAATGTATATATATCAGAAATATATATATATATATATATATATATATATATATATATGAATATATATATATTTATTTGAATATATATATATATTCAAATATGCTTCACTGAACAATACAGAAATGTGTTTATTTTTATAATAATCTTTTCTAGTTCTGTAATCAGTTTCTTGATGTCAAGATGATCACATCAAGGAAAGCGTCGCAGTTTTTTCCTACCCTAATACTTTCGATTTCCTCCGAGATCATCCTTGAGGGCGAATTAAAAAAACAAATTTATTCTAACTGTGTTCGTTGTGATAGTGATTTTTCAAAACACGCGTGAGTGCGCTCTGTTATGACTATTTATAAAAAAATTAATTGAACTGTTTTAGCCATGGAATTTTTCGCAAAACAAGCGTCCCAATATAAGGGAGTTAACCAGAAATTCGTAGAAATACAAAATGGCGTTAAATGTTTGTTAAATGCACTTCAAGCGCGTAGCTTCAAAGCGTAACTTCAACGCGTGGCTGCTGATAAATTTTTGTTGAACGTTGGTTGCTTTCGATATAGAGGGCCTCTAAAATTTGAAATTTTCGTTTATTATTTCTGTAGTGGAGTTTATTCTCACCAGATCTATTCAACCTATAGAGCAAGACCATTCTGAGAGCTCTAGAAATCCTACCAGAATTCGTCATTGGCGGCCGCAATCTGAACAATAGAAGATACGCAAATAATACAGTGCGAATAAAAGACACGGAAAGGAAACTACAGAAAGTAGGAAAGAAAGTAGGAAAGAAAGGTTGGTTGTTTTATTTTTATGGCATATCAACCTCGGTGGGTCATTTATTTCCAACTAAATTTTATTTATTTATTGCTGGTAATAACTTTTTCTTTCAACAATTGATTGTTTATATATATATATATATATATATATATATATATATATATATATATATATATATATTTTAATTCAGATACTTCAATCCAAGGGAAAAAAGCAGGAAGGTAAATTCCCAAAAACCCGATCCTAATTAATATTAAAAATTTATTTTAATATTAAAAAATGATACAGGAAGAGAGCTCCATGTAATAAAATATTACAGAGCAAATATATATATTAAAAAAGGATTAATTCAAAGATGTTGAATAGCCATTTCGATATGAAGATCCCCACGGGGGACGACACATCACCTCAGCAACAGAAAAAACCTTTCAGAAACTGGAGAAAAAATCTTTGAATTAATCCTTTTTTAATATATATATATATATATATATATATATATATAAGTTTTGTGTCTATTAATACTTTTTTCTTTTCGAGTATCAAGATTCATTGGGATTTGTTTTTAAGGGCAGGATCCCCAAGTCCTACCCTATTATTTAACCCATAACTGGAGGGACGGGACGGATTACTACCTTTCCCAAAGGTACCAGTGCTTAAGTGAATGCAGGGTATTCAACTCGGCTCACCGATTTCTCTTTCCGGGCCGATAACCACTGCACCACAAAGCACATCCGTCACTAAACGCTTACAGCACCTGGTATTCCCAAGCGGTCATCCATCTAAGTACTGACCAGGCTCAACGTTGCTTAACTTCCGTGATCGAGCGAGAACCGGTGTATTCGACGTGATAGGCCGTAAGCCTGGAAAGAAAGGACTACATGTAAAATACGAGAAAACTGAACGCACAGTCATCAGTAAAAAGAGGAGCCCAAAATGCCAACTATAAGCCGAGAAATTTAAATACCTGACAGAGAACAGAAAGTGCGACACTGAAATCCGAAGGCGCATTGGCATGACCAAAGATGCATAACAGAAGCTGAGTAGAGTATTAAGAAACAGAAAAAAAAATTCGCTGGAAACAAAGAAGAGAGTACTGGATTGATATGTGATGTCTGTTATTCAATATGGTAGTGAATGCTGGACAATCTTCTCTAGGTCCTGGACATTACGATAAACTACATCCGGCAGCAAGGTCTTTGATTGGGAGGTTGTGAGGAGCATGGAATCACCTCTTAATTGTTGTTGTTCTCAGGTCCACCCTGACCCGGAGTGGTAGCACCTGTTAGTGTCCCAGATATGGGCAAAACACTATGAAAGTATAAAAATACACATTTATAGAAAAAAATATACATTTTTGAAGAAAAAATATTACCAACAATACATTTTTAAAGAAAAAGTTATTACCATAAAACATTTTTGAAGGAAAAAAACTTAGTCTCAGCCAAACATTTTTTTAATACAAAACTAGAAGACATTTTCAGTTTTCTAAAATAAATAAGAGTAAAACAAAACAATTTAATTAAAATCTGACTAAATCAACTTTCTCACTATAACCGAACATTAAAAAAATACGTTAACCCCCATCTTTTTGGCATTGAATAACCCACAGAGGTTGATATGACGATAAACAAAACTCAAACTCAAACTCAAACAATCTCCTCAAAGATGAAGATGTGACTTGACGCAACCAAAATGTGGTTTTATAGAAGAATGCTAGGGACACAATGGATAGAAAATATAAGCAACGACGAGGTTTCGGAGAGGACTGAAATGAAAATGGACATATAATGAGGAAAAACGGTTTGGAGAATTTGATACTCACGGGACGAATAGAGGGAAGGAGAGACTGGGGAAAACCACGCGTGACATACTTGATGGACTTGAGCAAATGAATGGTAAAGCAGGGGTAACAAGAGGAGGGCTGGTAAGAGCTACAAGAGATACAGATGATTTCTGAAGGGACACGGCGTATAGATGAGGAAGAAAAAGTCTATTGATTTTGTCAACAAGTATTTTCTTGTATTGTAAAGGAAGACAAGAATTTGCATTAGATGTTGTTCAATAAAAGTGTAAGACGTCTTGATAATGTTGTGGTCGTCATGCTAACATATGTACTTACTTTTTTGTCAGAAATACACTTTTACTGCCCAATTAGTCAAATGTAACCGTTACTTCTACTCTAACAGTTTTTTTTTTTTTGCGATCTGTAGGACTCCCTTTCGTATACTTGCTTCCCTGATAGCTACAATTCCCAACATTTTAAATGCAACGTCAATTACCATATTCTATCTCCCTAAATGTCATCCATCACCCTAAAACCCATCCACTTTCCTAAACCCCACCCATCTCTTATCCTTTCTTCGGAATCCCAACTACTCTGTTTTTTTTTCCTCTCCTACTGTAACTCTCTGCGAACCAGTGGCAATCCTACCTTGCTTGGGGTGAAATGAGTATTAAAAAAATATATACAAATAAAAATAGATCTCCTAAAGATCATTTAAACTGATATACAATGATGGTCTTTTTCAAAACACTAGTTGACGAAGAAGATTTATTGCATATGATAAAGTTTGGTTGTTTTAAAAAAAATAAATAAAAATCTTGAAAATTACTGTAAAGCAACGGTAGAAGTTGTCCCTATTTCTATCAATATACTTTTCTAAAGTTTCCTTTCAGATTTGGGCATGTTCTTTTTAACTACAAAAAGCATTGACAGACTTAGCCGATGGCTGGCAATGATCTGAAACTTTCTTGATAGAATGTGTTTCTTTTTCTTTTTGTTTGCGCTTGAAACATCTCATGATGAGCTTCTAAGAAGGCAAAACATGATTTTTATTATTATTAATCCTTTACTCTCCTGCCAATGCACATTTATTGTCAATCATCTTTTTGGGGACTAAAATATAATTTTTTGATTCAAGTCTAAGGCATTTATCAGCAATAAACCCAGAGATTTCTTTTGCTGTTGTTTTTATGTTTAATTTTTTACAGTGATTATCTGATATTAATCCTTAGCATGTATTTTATTTTTCTAGCATAGACATTTTTTTCAAGACGAATTATTCTGAATATTTAAAACTTTCATTTCTTGACATTAATGTTAGAAAATGCCGGAACAACATGCAAAGTTATCTTGAAATGCCTACACACACAGGTTGCGAACAAAATAATGGAAAACCCAAGTATAAAAATAGTATAATTTCTCCACAATCATCATTGAAAGAATTGGAGATTGTTCTATCTGAAGAATAGATAAAAATTCCTTTGGAAAAATATTCAAATTAGTATGAGTCGATCGATCCCACACAGAATTCAAGCTGTAATTACTGCCAAAGGCGGTCCGACCCCATATTATATCGACTCCTCACTTGTTTTTCTTAAATTATGTTGAGATATGGAGATAGTGGTGACCAGATAAGATGTTCTTCTTCACTAGAATGTTTCTCGTGCCATTCAACTACAACTTTAGCAGTATGAATGGGTGCATTATTTTCCTGAAAGCTGATATTTCCCCCCGGTAACACTTCCTGAACCACAGGATCCCCTAAAATTCTTAAATATTCCTAATTGTTGGTTTTAATAAACTTATTTGAATATTAACTATCAAAAAATATATTAGCAAAAAATGAAGTACTGCTAATATTAAATCAACAAACAAAAATAGACAAGTTTTTAACTTTGTTGTCCACCCATATATATATATATATATACATATATATATATATATATATATATATATATATATATACTATATCGAGGCAGCAAGTAATTTTCTAAACGTATGCTGTTAAATATAAGAGACAATGAATGTCTATTATGTTTAATCATAAGCCGTTCTAAACGTCGTATTTTTGCTTTAATTTCAGTTGAAAATAAAGACAAAAATTCTCCAACATTTGGATAATTATTTATTAGTTTTCTTCTAAGCTTATATATATATATATATATATATATATATATATATATATATATATATATATATATATAAGAAGCAGAAGAAAATAAGCAGCTTATAAGAGTTTGCTATAGATACACACTGGAAAAAAAAAAAGCTCGATGCCGTGTTAAATGGCAGAGGCTTAACCAACCTCACCGAGGCGCCGGGGAGAAAAACGCCTATCTGGCCAGGACGAAAAAATTGGGCACCTATGTGCCAAAAGAAAATAGTGCTCGGCATCATGGGGATGGAGAATGAAACCGCGACAAAAGACCCTACTGCTTTTAAGATAAAAAACTGCTTGACAATACCGACCTTTTAAAGTCCCCCTCATGAGAGAGCAATATACAAAGAAGACGCTGCTATAAATGCATATAGGAAAATGAGTGTGCTCCACGACATGTTAAATGACAGAAGCCTAATATATTGTGTAAAAACTTATAAAATTGGCATTTGTGTTTGGTCACTACTCACTAGAAATTTAAATTGAAAAGATAGATAGATAGATAGATAGATAGATAGATAGATAGATAGATAGATATAGAGTAAAATAAAATTCCGTATCCAAAAGACATTATTCTTAAAAAAAATAGTGCTCAATACAAAGTAGAGCGAATAATATTTATTTAGAGTTTATAGCATAAATATTTTATAATATCGCTAGAGAAGTAGCTTTTTCTTATCAAGTGATGGTGCTGATTACGAGATAAAGAGTTTTAAAAGGTTCAAAACTAGCTAATCTTCTCAATAGGGGAAACATTGTTTTGTAGTCTATATTGAGTGGGGGGAGTCGGCTAGTTTTTGAACCTTTTAAAACTCTTCATCTCGCAATCAGCACCATCACTTGATAAGACACAAGAAGTGTTGAAACAAAATAGCTACTTTTGTAGTGATATTATAAAATATTTATGCTATAAATTTTAAATGAAAATGATGTATCTCTTAGCTGATTGATGCTACTTTCAGCATTCCGACTCCAGAGTTTCGTAGACAGGGCCCTCGTGGGTGGAATCACTTCGCACACTCGCTAGGAGGTATCAGAAATTGACTACTAATACTTCTCGATTTTTCATTTTTATGCGCACTTTTCATTGGTGCAATTTGTTTTTTCATTGTGTGTATCTGTTTTCGCGGAGCGCGCACGCCTGTGCGACCGTCAGCGAGTATGTGTGTACGTATATAATGTCGTAGGTATTTGTTCTCTTCGTCATTTTTTCAATTTACACTCACTCCATATTGTTTTTTTTATTTTTTCTCTTCTCAAATTACACACACACACACACACACACACACACACACACACACACACACACACACACACACACACACACACACACACATGTCTATACTTAAACACGCTTACACACACACATACATATATATATGTCTATATTTAAACACGCTCACTGACACGCACACACACACACACATATGTCTATACTTAAACACGCTTACACACACACACATACATATATATATATATGTCTATACTTAAACACGCTCACAGACACACACACACACACACACACATACACATACACACACACATATATATATATACATAATTTGAGGATTATGCTTTAAAATCTGTTCAAGACCGATTTTTATAATTATTAAAATGGTTTTATCCGTTTTGTTTATTTTTCTTTGCATGACAGCCTTGAATATATCCTGCCTCGTTGTGTGTCATATTTGAGTCATTCAAGTTTTCATTTTTACAAGGTGGTGCCAAAACCAGACTTACTTCCTCCGATCAGTTTTTGAATGGCTAAAAACTTCTTTCTTTTCTTTTTTTATTTTTTGGAAGAATTAAATAAATTTAGCAAATGATGCGCTGATCGTGTTGACGGCTGAATATATGGAATAGCAGAGATATTGCATGGTTCAAGGTCATTTAATTATAAGGAAGTATTTGGCATTCATTGACCGAGCAGATTGTGCTTCTTTCAAGTGAAATTTATTATATCTTTCTATTAAAACTGCTTTTCAGCAAAATATTTTTCTCATGTCCAGTAATTGCTATTGCTCTTTATAAGATTGAGCGAGGTTTCCAAATACCGTTTTGTTTGAAGTAGAGTGGAAAGTCAACATTTGGATTATGTCATTATTCGCTGTTCGCGTTATATGTGATGTCAATTTTTAGTTACTGCTGTTGTTGAAAGCTCTCAAGTAATTTGATTTATCTTATTTGATACAGTTCTTTGTGATTATGTAGTACCAGACCTTGATGTTCAAAAAAGGATATTCCTTGCTAAAATTGACATGGTTCACTTGCTTCAAGCCATTTTAACCATTGCTGAACGAATGGTTTCTGCCTTTGAGGAGGGTGGAATATTATATATATATATATATATATATATATATATATATATTTATTAAAAAATTATGATTCCTTTTCTTATATATATATATATATATATATATATATATATATATAAGAAAAGGAATCATAATTTTTTAATAAAACCGGATACAAAAGTATCACGATGACGTTTAAGATTTAAGGTACCTTTCGACCGACACTTCTTCAGAAATAATCGTCGGCAAATTAAAACTAAGTATTTAATAAGAAAATTTTTATCAACGATTGAATTAATATATATATTAATACAGTGAAACAGGCTTGTATGTGGATGAAAAATATATATAATCAGTTTAAACAATATTCTAAAGTGGGAAAGTCTGCCGGATTAATAAATAAAAAATCCGTTATTTCTTTATATATATATATATATATATATATATATATATATATATATATATATATATATATAGGAGTTATTATTTTTATATTTTTATTATTTTTATATTTTTATTTTGTTTTAACATTTACTATTATTCATTATGATATATCATTTATACTGATTAATTGCAACATTGTAATGATATAGTATGATAATTTGTATGTTTGTTTTTATTTATATATAATTACTTAATTATGATTTTGTAATAATTTTAATACATCGGTATTTAGTATTTTATTATTTTATTGAAAGATTTTTTTTATTTATAAAAAAGTTCGCTTAATACTTTATATATTATTTTCACTAGAATTTTAAACGGAAATATTTTTCGTTTTTACGATTCCAGACTAATATACGCACACATTCATATATGATTCTTTCATACACATTCATGCATGATTCTCTCACGTTATTTAGAAAAGAAAATCGTTCCATCACTTGACACGAGTATACCTAGTTTCACATATTAACTTCACTGACTCATAAGCGCACACAATCACACATTATTTCTCTCAGCACATACATTCATAACTGATTCTCTCATTTTATTTAAAAAAGAAAATCGTTCCATCACTTGACACGTGTGTACAATACTTGTTACGCATTTTGAACGAAAATATATACGTCACTGTCATTCACAAATACTAACGTTACCGACATATACATACACTTAATTCGTCTATAGTTTAAATACGGTTAACACACATTATTTTCGCTTACATATACTTACATTCCGAATAAACATATCTTTCTATTACGCGTTGGCACGCACACTCAGACAGACACATGTTTTTCTTCTACATTTAATATTCATCCATTGGTTTATACCGCGTGACACGTATCTGACCAATGAAAGTATACCTCAATCAACATACTATCTCTTAGATTTTTAAATCATTCGTCTTTAATGAATCTCTGAAGAAGTTTGCTAAAGTGAAATGTTAGATTAAAGACACTTTTTCGTACTTGTTCTTTACTTATCATATATATATATATATATATATATATATATAAAACTGTAAATTTAGCTTTGAACACGTCTCGAAAAAGCCACCTATTATAAACGCGGAGAGGAAAAAATGGAAACAAAAAAGAAACGACCTAAGCACTTGAACATTAGTCAAAGTACTAGTCGAAAGAAAAAAAAAACCCGAGACAAGAAACCTAACACGTAAAGCGCTCAATACAATAGCAGACCAAATAGATATATAAGTAAGCAGCTAACCTAGAGCCAACGGACCTACCTAGGTTTCACCTAATGAATCATTTGGGCAAGTTGGCTCCTAGGTAGGTCCGTTGGCTCTAGGTTAGCTACTTTTATATATATATATATATATATATATATAAATTGGGGGAGATCAGCCGATTACGCGACCATGGTTTCGACACATTCGGTTTCGTCAAACTGCCTTATGAATCCGAAAAGGTCGAAACCTTGGTAACGTAATCGGCTGATCTCCCTTAGTTAAATATCTAAAATCTCAACATGCATGTTAAAGCTTCATTTCCCTCCAAACATGTGTTGAGCACTTTCTAATAATTTTCTGGTCCAATTTAGATATCATTTATATCTGACCTATAACTCTTTAATATATATATATATATATATATATATATATATATATATATATATATATATATATTCCTGTCATATATGGTTCCATGTTCCTACTGTTTACATAGGGCATCTTTATAAAATCCAAACAAGAATCAGCAATATTATTCGTCCTTTGCTGGCGTCTCGGCTTCAGTCCTTTTCTCACCGCCGTAAGGTGGTTTCCCTGTGGTTTTTCGATAAATAATTTCATGGTACCATTTCCGATGAGTTCTTCGCCATGGTGCCTAGTCTCTTTGAATTCAAGCGCAGTACTAACCTGGAGAAGAGGTCTTATCGATATACAGTTGAGTTAGATAGATGCAACCGTAAATTATACATTAACATTTTCTTTTCTCGAACTTCTCGTTTGTGAAATTCTCTCCCGGCTCCATGCTTTCCAGTCAACTTTAATCTTCAAAAATTTAAATGCAATGTCATTCGCTATTCACTGTCTTCCTGGTTACTGTTCTTTTTTAATTGCTCCTTAGCAATACTTTTATTTTAGCTCTTCCACATCCAGTAACCTCTTGTGTCACAGTGGCTTCTCTGCCTTGTTTGGGATGAACTCGGTTAAAAAAAGGAGGATATATATGATTTACTCAGAAGGAAAGTTCTCGAGAATGCCGCCATCAAATATGACCAAAATATTAATCTGCACCTCGGTTTTTCCCAGTTTCACCTTTCCTAATAGAACCACTACTTTCCCAAACCAACATATACAACAAACATAAAAATTTAAAAAAATACGGTTAAATCCGTCATTTTGAACGTCTTATATCATAACAATCCAAACAATATACTTCACATGAAAAAATTCTCTTCGAGTATGCAAAAAAATGTAATTAAATATTTCATATTTTTCAGTCTAATGGATATAATGCTGTAGCCAGGTTTTGAACTCACAAAAATTTGAGTCAAATCACTGGAATTAGCCAACGATAACCACTGCACATATCTTTCTACAGCAGTGATGAATAACTAATTTAGAAAGTTGAGTTAAAGGGAGATAACTACATGGTATCTGGAAGTGTCATCGAGCATGGAATGAAAATGATATACCCCAGTGAGAAAAATAAAGTGTTCGGTTATAAATTCCTAACGCCTGAAGAAGGCTGGGGCGTACAAGCGCCGAAATGTCCAAAACATGACAATAAAGATGAGGACAATGGTTTGAACAGTGTGAATAATGTATATAGTTTTGTGTATGTCTTAATTTTTTCTACAGCTCTTTCCCGTTATAATAATTTATAGGGCAAGTATAACATTTTCTATTCATTTTCCTTTCGGCAATTACTTTCCGTACGGGAATTACGTTGTTATTATATCACGGAAATAATAATGCTCATAATGGGAAAATAACTTTTCTTCCATAGCTCTCTTCTGTTAATAGGGAAAATGTAACAATAAAATTCTTAATTTATTACGCTTTTTGTCTTAATCTTTTTGTTTTATAAAACACGTGTATTTAGATTTAGTTTAAAAAACATGTATATTTTAGATTTATAAAACATGTATATAATTTTTTTTTACTTTTTTCAGTTGGAGTAGATAGACTAAACTATCGCCCGGTTTACACTCCACTCACATCTATTGTACAGGTGTAGAGGTTCATCCCTTGTTCCCTGTTCAGGATGTGGTTTTAGGCTTTCTCTTTTCCAATCTTTTCACTTTTCTTTTTTTTTCTTTTCCATTTTTTTTTTTTCTCAATTGGAGTAGATAGACTAAACTATCGCCCGGTTCACACTCCACCCACGTC
Organism: Ascarosepion bandense; assembly: GCA_037127315.1. NCBI lineage: Eukaryota > Metazoa > Mollusca > Cephalopoda > Sepiida > Sepiidae > Ascarosepion > Ascarosepion bandense. The sequence goes on along the minus strand of JBBBDQ010000792.1, from coordinate 896,892 downwards.
TATTGTACAGGTGTAGAGGCTCATCCCTTGTTCCCTGTTTAGGATGTGGTTTCCGGCTTTCTCTTTTCCAATCTTTTCACTCTTACGTAGCCCCCTGCACATCAGTGGCGTTACCGCCTTGCTCGGGGTGATATGATAAAAAAAAATATAGTTTATAAAACATGTATATTTAGATTTAGTTTGAAAAAAATCTTTGACATAACCGAAAAGGGAATGACATATAAAAACCAATGAAGCAACCAACATATATAGACAGAGAAAGACACACACATGGGCGCAAACGCAGGCATACGCCTATACATATGTGCTGTGTGATACCGGTTCGAAACGGAAATTCAGAGAGCCTAGTTGGAATTCCCGTTGAAGTCGTTACGCAAATACCCCTGAGAAAGGTATTAATCCATCGCTTCTCCTGAGTTAAATAGATTGGTTAAATAGATTGGGTTCTATAGCTTTATTTGCAACCAGTTTATCTCAGAAATTATTGGCAACATACTGCGGAAAAATCTTCTGCCTAGTCAGTCATGTCACTTTCGAGAAGAGTGTATTACGTATAACATTAAACTAACGTATGTAGAATTTTCTTTTATATGGCAGTGAACGCTGGGCAGTCACCCCGCAGTTGAGAAAAAAATCTAGAGGTAGCAGAAATGGGGTTTTACAGTAGGATGTTGAGAATTCCGGAGACGGAGTAAATAAGAAACGAGGAAGTCTTAAAGTAAAAGTCAACAGAAAGAGCCCTGAGAGTTAAAATAAAAAAAAGAGAAGGCTCGTAAAAAATTAACCCAAATTGAGAGCAAGAGATATAGAGGAAAGGCCGCGAGACATTCAACTGACCAGCTTGGGTGAATGAATGGCGAAACGGCTTTGGCAAAAGGGTGAAAAACTGCTAAGGGTCACAAGGGATACGACGCCGGGAAAAGCCATGATCGCTCGTGCCCTGAAGAGACGCGGTGCATAGAACAAGAAGTGTTTATGGATAGAATAACTGTATTGCAATTGCTTTTATTATAGAAATATATAAAGTTTATATTGAAATATAACGTTTATATAGAAATATATAACGTTTATTATAGAAATATATAAAGTTTATGGTTTCACTGTAGAAATGAGATGGGAATCAGGAAGGAAGGAATTGTTAGGGATTAGGAATTGCAGCAAGCATTCATGACGAAGTAAGGCTATTATATAGATAGAATAAGTGTATTGATAATGGCTTTATTATAGGAATGTATTGCATATAGTTTTATTATAGAAATATACTGAAAATCAAGACTGGGGGGATTTTCAGGGATTATGAAGTAAGACATATTATTGACAGATTAGGATATTGTATGCTTAAACATTTTGAATCTATTATTTTTCTTTGTTCATTTCTAACAAGCTAACAAATAATGATAAAATAGGTCATTTTTGATAAGCGAAATAATAAACAAACTTTTTAATTATAAATAATCCTATTTTATAACATAGCATATATACCCGAGTAATAGGGCGAGTTTTTACGATTTGTTTTTTTGTTTTGTTTTTTTTTGTTTTTTTTGTTTGTTTTTTTGTTTTTTTTTGTTTTGTTTTTTAACGCAGAAATAGGGGGTTTCATTATACGCAGTATAGTGGTTAAAATTCGTTCATTTTTGGTATTGTCCTGGATGTGCGTTGTGGCGCAGTGGATATTGGCTCGGAACGAAAAATCAAAGAGCCAAGTTCGAATTCTCGTTGAACTCGTTGTATTCACTTACACACAAACACCCCTGGGAAAGGTATGTATCCGTTGCTTCTCACTTCAGCTATAGGCTAAATACCAGAACAGATTGGTTTCTATAGCCTTTGTTGGCAATCAGTCTATCGCAAAAAGTAATTGTAACCTACTGCGGGTACATCATCTGCCTAGTCAATTATGTCTCATTCAAGACATGACCGCCCAAGCGTGTATCATGTATGGCATTTAACTGGCTGTCCTGTCTGGTAGGGCTTAAGCTTCTTCAGCTAACCTTAACGCTTCAGGTAAGCTCTTTTACTCAGCCTAGATACTTTCTTTCTGTTGTATCTAAATCTTCGTCTCAAATATTTTATGGTAAATGGATTTTCTCACCATTTGGGGTAGCTTTATTCAAAAAAGAATTTTCAAATACCTTATATAAATGAGGAATTAATATCTAGCAACACACCACAGCGCACGTTTAAACAACCTTAGTTCCTAGCAAAATAAAGCAAAAACCAACATACTTTTTCTTAGAATGACTTGAATTCTCATGACCCTAACTCCGTGCCTTAACTCGTGTGACACCCTGCATTATATACCGGTAATCCTGATAAGGAAATTTATCATTGGAAGGCAATACCTCTTCGAAACGAATATGAATGCTAATTTAAGACTTTAAAAAATATATTAATTGCTAATAAGGTATTTGTTGATTTCAAGTGGCATAGTGGATGAGGTTTTGCTCTTCATGTAGCGAAAAAATAAAACTTCGGCTTCATAGGAGGCAGGCCCAGGGTAAATGAGCCACTGCAGTCAGGTATGAACGAAAACAACAGTACAGTATCTTAATCTTCGTGTCAGATATTTTACGGGAAATGGTTTTTTAAAACGGTATTTTAGGGTAGCTTTAGAATAAAAAGAATGAAGAATATTTATTTGTTAACAAATGTGTCCAGGATGATGCCAAGTACTGAAGTATTTGACGATGGTAGTGCAAGAGGAAGAGAAAGAAACAGCATATAACATTCTTCTTCTTCTTCTTCTTCTTCTTCTTCTTCTTCTATGTGCCATGTTCATTCAGAACGTAGGCGATCACGACTTCCACATTTTCATATCCCTAGTGGCGTTTAGAACGCCTTCTCCTGTTGCCCCACCTAAACCCTCCTCTGCCATCCATTTGCTCAGCCCCATCATGTATGTTGCGCGTTGCTTTCCCTTGTCTCTCTCTTTATCTGACCTGTGAGTATCAGATTCTCTGAGCCCACCTTTTTCATTACATGTCCCAAGAACTTCAGCTGTCTTTTCCTGAAGTTAAGTATAAGTTTCCTTTTCGTTTCCATCCTCTCCAAAACCTCATTGTTACTGACATGTTCAGCCCATGGCATCCCCAGCATCCTTCTGTAGAACCACAATTCTGTTGCTTCAAGTCTTTTCTTCGTCTTTCAGGAGAGTGCCCAGCATTGACTACCATACTGAAGAATAGTCATAACAATCCAATACTCTCATCTTTGTTTCCAGTAAAATTTTCCTGTCTCTCGATACTCTACTCAGCTTCTGGAATGCATCTTTGTCCATGCCAATTCATCTCCGGATCTCAGTATCGCCCTTTCCATCTTCTTAGCTTGAATATATAGGTTGTGGAACACGGCTTAGGAGAAATAGCAAAAAGACAAAATTTATTGAGAGCTACAGGGACAGGAAATTGTAGAGAGCCATGATCGTTTACGTCCTGAGAGGTCGCACAATATATGAAGTAAGCTTATACACGAAGATATGCAGTAGTCTTTTGTAATTTGAGAACAAAAACCATAATTAGTTACATTGTCATAAGAAAAATATGTAGCACTAGCTGTATAACCCGGTGTTGCTCAGGTTTTTTAGTGTTTATATTCAAATCGTAAGGTCAAGTGCTTATTCAAAAAGCTCCAGTATGAGGTTGCCTTGACGCGTAAGTTATAAAAAGGTGAAGTAAATATTGGTTTTTGATGTCTTTGTAAAACGGGGTTCATGCTTGGTTAATTTTGCCAATAAACAGGAATGATATATGTACAATTAGAAGAACTGGGGTGGACGGTACGGGAGTCTGTAATGTGTTGCGATGACGTTTGTGACGCAGAAGAAGTAGATGCATTGTCCCTGTAACGTAGGCGGGGTTGGCACCTTGTCGAAAACGTGAAATTGTTATGGCATATGATAAGGTAGCGGTTACAAAGAAGACCCGATTTTTGTTGGAAGACAACTAAGCGTTTAAGAGAAATAAACGATCACAAAAAGCAAACTTTTCCATTAATTTCTGCCGCACCTTGTGTGTCAATTGAAATTTTGTTCGCATATCAAGGCATCAGACCTTGATCTGTCAGTGACTCGATTTTGGTTGAGTTTAAGTGAAGCGTCTTGGAGAAATGCATAGAAGTGCCCAAAAGACCACCCGAAATTATGTTTATCGTTGATTTTTGACGAACCCTGTTCATTGATTTGAAATTGTTTATAATAATGCGTCTCGTAGGAGAAGAGTTCGTTGATTCTAAGCGTTTCGGTGATTTCTGCCGTACCATGTAAATTTTTGCGTACATCAAAGATTCACGTCATGGTCAACAAGTGATCCAGTTTTGGTTGAAATTAGACCAAGAGTTTCGGAGGAGCAGGGTTCGTTAGAATGGGGACACACAAACACACACACACAGATATATCCATTTATATATATATATATATATATATATATATATATATGTCAGAATATACATGTTATTCCATCAGGATATATTTCAACTGGTTGTAGGATGAGTGGATGTGCGTTGTGGTGCAGTGGATATTGGCTTGGAACGAGAAATCGGCAAGCCGATGTTCGAATTCCACTTGATATCCTTGCATTCACTTACGCGCAAATACCCTTAGGAAAAGTATTAATCGTCTCTTCCCTCCAGTTATGGGTTAAATAACATGATTGGGTTCTATGGCCTTGGCTGGTAACCAGTCTACCGCAACAAGTAAAGGAAACCTACTGCGGGATAATCTTCTGCCCAGTCAGTCATGTCTCTTTAGAGACATGATCGCCCAAGCGTGTATCACGTATGGCGCTTAAATGACTGACTGCAGGACGAGTAAACATTTAAGATGAAAACGAACAGTATGCTACGACACACAGTGTAAAATATATATGACCGATCCTTGTCATGGTAGAGGGCTTGCGTGTCCCACTGATCCCAAACGTGAAGCCATCTAGAGTTCCAACTCCTACAGAGCCATCCATGGAATTGTGTTCAAGGAGGAGGGACCAGACTGAACGCGACTAACCCCCGAAACACCAACGGTGGAATAGCCAAGGTGTAAACGATTCTTGGCGGCCAAACCGGCAAAATAGGGCATCGCTAGTCGGACTGACGTAACCAAAGCGGACCTTGACAAACCAAACATACGATGCAACCAGGTTTGCCAGATTTTGCCCGTCTCAATTCCCTTTGTGCCGCGAGAGTGAGCTGATTTATATCCAAGTGTGAGAGCTTCTCCGTTGCGCTGTGTTGTCCACCAAAATCAAACTTACGCGAACAGCCTAATAAAAATCTCTGATTCACAATCATCTCCGCCACCAGGGGGGTGAGGTAGTAAAAAAAAAAAAATAGGGAGAGATGATGACGATCTCTATGATCGGGTGCGAGTGGCTGATGACGACGAACCTTTTAAGAATTCAAAACTCTATACTATATAAGGATTAACTTTTAACGAACTCTTCAAGAAATGATTCCAATAGATTTCTTGAAGTTAAAACGAAGAAACGCAAAGATTTGTTGATTATGAAAGAAAATAAACAGATAATTATTGACTAAAAGTTTTACTACAAAAATGTGAAACTTGCTTCATGTTACGATCGGCTGAAAAATGTTTTCTTCGGTTCAAAGACGAAATGACGAGAAGCATCTGTGAGTAATTCTTATAATTTCCAAAAAATATTTCAACCTATTTTTATCAAAGTTTAAATTTGGATTCAGAAAGATAATATTTTCTCTAAATTATAAATGCATAAAAACAAGGACAGAACTGTATAATACATTACACACACACACACACACACACACACACACACACACACACACACACATACAAACCCACGCACATACATATACTATTTATATATTAATACCTATTGTATATATTGCATCTATGTATGGTGTGTATGACGCTTTGTATCACAGACACTGAAAAGGAATTAGAACAAGAGTGGGATATAAAAAGAATAGCAGAAATAGAGAGAGGCGTGTAGAGAGATACAGAGAGAGATTGAAGTCGGTTCATTTTAAATAAAGGCAGTTTTTTTTTTCTTTTTTTTTTTTAATCACATCACCCCAAGCAAGGCTGTAACGCCACTGATGTGCAGGGGGCTACATAAGAGTGAAAAGATTGGAAAAAAGAAAGCCAGAAACCACATCCTAAACAGGGAACAAGGGATGAGCCTCTACACCTGTTCAATAGATGTGGGTGGAGTGTGAACCGGGCGATAGTTTAGTCTATCTACTCCAATTGAGTCTATCTACTCCAATTCTTTTAGTGACCGATTAAATCATGATGAGGGCAGATTCTCCCCTGAACTGCAAGTGATCTTTTGAAATTAAAATCATTCTTTAATAATTAAAATCATTTCGTAATATAATAAAAATAGATTACTTCCTTCTAACCGAATTTCCTATTCAACCCAGACTGTGTTGAGCGTCCGTGTGGGAAATAGAAAGAAGTAGAGAGAGGGAGAGAGGCGTAAAAAGAAAAAAAGTGAGTGCGACTCAAAGATTGATTGGAATGGGGTTCATCTTAGATAAAAGCAGTTGTTTGTAGTGACGTGTTAAATCATGTTTCGTAAGCTAACGACCTGTAGAGGACAAATTCGCTCCTGAACTGAAAGTGATCTTTTGAAATTAAAATATATTTTTTTAGTCTTGTCTTCGCGAATTTGTTACAAAATGAGTGAAGCCAGATTGTGTTGAGTGACAAAGTGAATTAGAAAGATAGACGGACATAGTAAAACAGAAAGAGGTGTAAAAAACAAAAGCGAGTGTGACACAGAGTGGGATTGGAGTGTGTCATCTTAGATGAAGGCACTTGTTTGGAGTGAAGGGCTAAATTGTTTCGTCAGCTAACGATCTGTTGAGTACATTTCAGTATTTTTAAGAGCGACTATGTCTAGTTTCTTTGTATCTTCGGATGATCATGGGTTGAAACATACAGAGATCTGTACTAACAAAAATATAAGTAAATCCATGTAATTTACACAACCTCGGCTACTTATTATTACTATTATTATTATATAATATCTATATCATTATTATATACATATATGGCCAAGTGCATAGAATATTCGTTTTCTGGCCATGAGACCCGGGTTCGAATCTCACAATATGGTCGATTTGTCACGATGACTTCTTGGTAAAATCGGTGTGGAAAGGCGATGAAAGCCCGGGACACCGTTAGACATTGCCTGGAAAACAACACGACGGTTACCCCAATGACTTAGACTCAAGATAAATTTGTAAAGATGGAACAGTTCGGAAGACGTCAATAATTGTGCTAGCACAAAGTCACAAGTCATCGTGACTGATGGTTTAAGCGTACCTGGCCTTTGTTCAACAAATTCATTACGCCAGATTATGCACTCCCTCACAGAAACTGTAAAGTTTGCTCAGAATAGAGATTGGCTAGTCACCCTTACGACCATTGCATATATATATATATATATGTGTGTGTGTGTGTGTGTGTGTGTGTGTGTGTGTGTGTGTGTGTGTGTGTGTGTGTGTGTGCAGTAACCTCTGTTTTATAGAAGTTTAATTAAAGACGACTGACAATGTACAGTGTTTAAGCTATTCAATTGATTTTTTTGTGTTCATATAGTTTCACTTTTCTGGTCATAAAGTTTGTAAAATGACTATCTATCTATCTCTCTCTCTCTCTCTCTCTCTCTCTATATATATATATATATATATAAACACGTTTCGTCAAAAACAATCGACAAGGAGGATTTTATTAATTTTTATTTAATTTTTCCGGTATTCTAACATGTTTTCGTTTTGATGGAGATAAGGAATGTAAAAATGTTCCATAATTTTCGACTTTCCAAGCGCTTTCAGCCTATTCACAGGCCATTTTTAAGAATGTTATTTTTCCAATGTTTTCTCATGTTTGACTGTAATGTTATTTTTCCTTTTCGCGTTTTTTTTTTAAGGATAGTTTCTTAAAGCTGTCAATTGATGCACGCGGTGCGCATCATGTGAGCGTCTGTTTATTTTTTAAAAAACTTTCGAAACTCCATTTCCACTATAGAATAGTGTAAGGTTGATGGTAGAGGAAAATTATTTGATATATAGTGCCTCTCTTATAGTGAGGTGCCTTTGATATCGTGATTTAAATAGTATAAAATAAAATTTTATTAAAATAATTTGTATTTTCAACAACATTTTTTCTTAAAGGTTTGTGTAAGTTATAGGTTAATAAATGTTTTTATTGCACTATTATTAGTAGTAGATAGGTGGCATGAAAGGCGTCTACTCAGAGGAAGTAGTAAAATGGCCAATATAGGTAATTGATTTATGACAAGAAACACAGTCTTTTACAGGACATTGAAAAATATACACAATTTTAGTAATCGCTAGTTTAGATTTGATAGAATTATTATTATTAGAAATAACAAGGTTTGCTGTCTTCCATTTTCTATAATATATTATAAATTTTACATATTTTTGAGGAATTATAGCAGAAATATGGTGTTTAATAATTTTTCTTATAGAAAATTTGTTCTGTTTATAAATAATTCTATTTGTTTAACAATTATGTAGTTGGGAAAAATTATTGTTGACTCGTGTTTTATTTGTTTTAGTTTAGTAAAAATATTCTTGGGGGGGTGGAGAATTTTGATGTTCTGTATTCAAAAAATTCGTTATTACTGCTATTTTATATATTTGTGGGCACTAACTATTATAATTAAGAAGACAAGGGTTCTTACTGGTTTAAATTAAAGTTTTCTGTCCAAATAAACATTAATGTATATATAAGTGGACACTGAGACCAACACCAAGTCGCGACTGTCTGTTTTATGGTTCAACGCAGTTTCAGTACATTCCTGAAGATATATATTATGAATTGAGATATTTCGGTGACTGGAGTGTGTATACACCGCTTATATATAACAAACTAAAATTTCCCTTCTCTGATTTCATATGCCTATGGCTTAGGGGTTAGCGAATCTGACTGACACCAAATTGGTTGAGTTTCGATCCCGGCCAGAAGTAAGTGGATGTCTAGCCACACTGATGAGCTGTGCTACAGCGAAACAGACTTGTATGTGGATGACGAATATGCATAAAAAGAGAGAAGAGGAAAACTATATATTGTTTACACTATTCGGACTGTTGTCTTCATTTTGATTGCCATGTTTACGACGTTTCGGTCGATGCACGCTCCAGTCTTATTCAAGTGCTAGGAATTTTGAACCGAAGCCTTTATGAAACGAGCTCTTACATTGACGTAATAAAGTCCATCAGATGACGAAACACAACGGGTAAGTATATTTTTTTTTCATCTTGTCTCTTTTTTATCCATATTCTCTCTTCTATAGATACACTCTGTTTGAGAGTATTTATTAATAAAACTGCATTATTTTTAGCTTTTTTTTCTATGTGAATGATGCTATGATATTTGGGTCATCAACAAGAATCTTACGGATAAAGTTTGGTAGGTATCCGTGTGTTTAAATGAGATCGAATAGAACCCGGGTTTAACCCTAACATGCCGATAATGTGTGTGTGTGTGTGTGTGTGTGTGTGTGTGTGTGTGTGTGTGTGTGTGTGTGTGTGTGTGTGCTCAAATAATCAGTATCACAGCTCATCAGTATGTTTAGACATCCAATTGCTTCCAGCCAGGATTGAAACCCGACCGATTTGACATCTAAGCGCTTAATGGAGGAAGGTAGGTTTATGTAAACACACGCCAGTAGTCGAGAGTGTTTAAATTCATTACTAAATGAACGTTGCGTAGATAGTGAGTAGCTACTGTTTTTAAAGTCTACCATTTCTCCATAGTGCACAATCGACGGGCGAGAGCGTAAATAGTCATCCGCAGACAGTCTTGTTTCGCTGTATTGTTGCTCATCAGTACTGTTTATATATATATGTGTGTGTGTGTGTGTGTGTGTGTGTGTGTTAGTTGATAGCCCTTTTATTTTAAACAGTAAAATGAATGTCTGTCTGCCTAATGATGATTAAGTTTATTAAAAGAGAATTTGCTTCTCGATATTAATCAAACCTGCATTGTTTATTTCTATTAGAGAAGTCATATTTTTGGCCAATTAGGCCACAGAAAATCATCGTGGCGCAGCGAGTTTTAATTACCCATTGAAAAAATACATAGCGCTCGAGTTGGGATCATTTCAAGTCTATATCTGCTCGATTTATTTTCAGCTCCTACAGTAAACAGAATAATTTTAAATTATTTTAGTACAACATTGATTCTTCTCTTCTTCTTTCTTTCTTTCTTTCTTTCTTTTCTCTTCCTTTTTTTCGTTTTCTTCTTTTTCGTTTTTCTTTCGTTTTTCTTCTTCCTTTTCTTCTTTTTCTTTCTTTTCTTCTTGTTCTTTTTCTTCTTTTCCTTTTTCTTCTTCCTTTTTCTTCTTCTTTTCTTTTTCTTCTTTCTTTTCTTCTCCCTTTTCTTCCTTTTTCTTCTCCTTTTACTTCTTTTTTCTTTTCTTCGCCCTTTTCTTCTTCCTTCAGTTCTTTTTTCTTCTTCTTCTTTCTTTTCTTCTGTTTTCCTTTTCTTTTTCTTCTTGTTTTTTGTCTTCCTTTTCTTCCTTTTCTTCTTCTTCTTTCTTTTCTTCTTCTTAATTTTCTTTTCCTTTTCTTCTTTTTCTTCTTATTTCTTCTCTCCTCCTTCTTCTTCTTAATCTTCTTATATATATATATATATATATATATATATATATATGTTTATGTGCAACATCAATTGCCATCTTCTCTCTCCTTGACTCCTATCTTTCTCTTATGTTTTTCACCATTCCCTCTACCATTTTATTTTTTCTTTTCACTCTCCTCTCACTGTAACCCCCTGTGCACCAGTGGCTGTACTACCTTGCTTGAGGTGAAACGATTATAATATATATATATATATATATATATATATATATATAATGAAAATAGCTGAATATCTCTCCGCTCTCTCTCTCTCTCTCTCACACGCACATACATACATTCTAAACATATGGAAATAACAGAAATTCCAAACATTACAAAAACATTATAATTCTACATTCTTTTGAATAAAAACTATTTTTGAATTCCGTGTGCGAAAGGAAAATATAATATTTAACTTTATACATAAATTACAATACTTATATATATATATATATATATATATATATATATATATATATATATATATATATTTCAAATAATCCCTTGAGAGAATTTGGAAATATATGAAATATTTCCCAGAGTTTTGGGATTTTTATCTAAATTTGGGCGAAATATTTTAATTCTTTAAATGATGAAAAAAAAAAATATATAAAGCAGAAATTTTTCGGAGAAAGAATTAGCAAATATTTGTATAATAATCGCATTCGTGGAACAAGAAAGAACAACCCAACAAGAAATAACAACCGAACACCGCCCATTGAACGCCGGGACAACACAGCACTGGACAGCTCAACGCGAAGACAACAGAACTTTTTTTTTATAACCGAATAAAAGTAATTTATTAATTATTAAAACCTTAATTATTGATTATTTTTCTTCAAACACAGCATTTCATTGTAAGTAAGGCAGTACTGCTACTGGTGCTCAGTGGGTTACAATGAGAGGAGAGAGAAGCGAAAAAATATACAGGGGATTTCTAAGAAAGGATAAGAGCAACATGGGATTCGATGAGATAGAAGATAGCAATTAACCTTGCACTTAAACTTTTGGAGTTATCAGCGAGGCAAATATACAGAAGGGAGTTCCACATGCAGGAAGTGCGAGAAAAGAAACTGAGGAGGAGAAGTAGCAGTTACATTTGCCTATTATGACGGAAAATGGTGGGACCTAGTTTCCAATCTAGTAATACGAGTAAATTCATGTGGGCGGGACACCAGGGAATGAAGCCGTAAAAATATTTGTCGAAAAGTCAGATGGAAGCCACATGCCGTCAAGGAGAAAGTAATTGAAGTCGAGATGACAAGTCAGGGCCGATTACATTGCAGATCCTCCTTTGAATTTTGTCGTGAACCACGAGATGAATAGCAGGAGCACCCGACCAGATATGACAACAGTATTCAATGCACGAAGGCATTATATAAAATATGAACCAGGTTTTTTGTTTTTAATTAACTTTAATAAAGTAAATCGTAAACTATTAAATTATTTTTTATAAAAATATTTTAGAATGCCGATTTACTTAATTGAAAATCGATGATTTTAATATTTACTTTATTAAAAATAATTAAAAACAAGTGCATTTTATTGAATTACTTTTTATATGTTAATTTACATTATTAAAGAATAAATGTCTTTATGATTTGCTTTATAAATTTCCGCCATCTATTTACTCAAGCTCTCTAAGTAGGTTACGTGTTGCTTCCTTCTGCCTCTTTATCCTGTGAGTATTAGATTTTCTAATCCTTATTTTCTTATTATGTACCCTAGTAATTTTGACTGTCTCTTCCGGGTGTTAAATATAAGTTGTTTTTTTTTATTTCCATTTTCTTTAAAGCTTCATCGTTGCTTACATGTTCGATCCATATGATATCCACAGCATCCTCCTGTAGAACCATATTTTTGTTGCTTCAAGTTTTGTCCTCAGCTTTGAGAAGATTGTCCAGCATTCACTGCCATATAAAAACAATGTACAGAAACTTAAACAACTGGTAAGTGTTTTAGTATACCGCGCAAAATGTGGTACCGAAATCCGAAGGTGCTTGGGATAGCGGAAGATGCTTCTTGAAAGCTAACCAAAGTATTTAAAAACAGGAAAATTATTGCTGACCCGTCGTTTCTAGAACTTCCTTCAATTCTCTCGATTAGTTTTCTACTCTTCCCGCTTCATGATGTTTCTCTCTTTTTTTTTTCTTGATACATTCAGTATAACTCTTTGCATCTTAGTGGCTTCATTGCCTTGCATGGAGTTATAAGATTTTTTAAAAGCTAAATTATCAGTCTTCTAGCGATTTACTAAGCTTAGCTTAGATGTGACACAAAGCTGAAAGTATGGGGCACCCAGTGAGGATCGAACTCACTACTTAGTTTTAATTGATCTAGTGAGACAAGCTTACTAACCACTTCACTACGTCGAAGTGCCCAATCGGTCCTCCTATGTATCAGTGAATACTGGACAATTTCTTTAAAGATGAAGAAGAGATTCAATTTAACAGAGATGTGAATCTACAGAAGGATGCTGAGGATACCATGAATAGAACATTTGAGCAATGAGAAAGCTTTAAGGAAACTAGAAACGAAAAGAACACTTGAGGCTAAAATCAACTGAAAATTCTGCGATACATAAGAAAAGAGGGCTTAGAGAATTTGACACTCAAAGAGCTTATTGAAGGCTAGAGAGGTAGAGAGAAACATGAGGTACTCTACATCAGTGCTTCTCAAACTATCTGATGTGGCGTACCAGGCATATTTTTAATATGCAAGGGACAGGTAAGCGAAGTTTTCTAATCCATATGGAGGGTTTAGGAGGCGCTGTGCACCTCCACACTATTTATTTATTTATTTACATATGTTCTGTTTCAGGTTGGTTGCGGTGCAGTGGATATCGGCTCGGAACGAAAAATCAGAGAACCGATTTCAAATTCCAGTTGAATTCGTTGCGTTTAATTACACCCAAATACACTTAAAAAAGGTATTAAACCGTCTCTTCCTCCAGCTATGGGTTAAATAGCAGGGAAGATTGGGTTATATAGTTTTAGTATTGTAAGTAATGGTAATCTACCGCGGGAAAATCTTCTACCCAGACAGTCATGTCTCTTTTGAGACATGATCTCTCAAGCGTGTATCACGTATGGCACTTAACTGATCGAACTGTTCTGAACATAAGGACATGGTGCTTTATTCGTTATAAGGCTAGTCGTCATTGACGTAGCAAGTGTTCCCAATGTGCAAGGAAACCATATTAGTGGCATATACTTTTATTATAACGATCCAAGAAAATATTATTTGGACATTCGTAGTATTATTCGTTTATGGCAGACAGATTATGAATCTAAGGAATTAAATGCTCATTTTAAAAACGTTGCTCAAAATCCACGTGGTTGTTCCTTTTATCGCATAGTCAAGCGAAATAAAATATTATTGGCCTTTTTGTATTCCTAGGTGTGGTTCCCATTACAGCCACACGCCACATAATGATGATGCTGCCGTCATTTCACTGTTTTGCTGTTCATTAGTTGTTCGTATAGCAATGACTTTTAAGATGAGTAATTGAAAAATGTTACCATAGTAAATATATAACTAAAATGAAAATGTTAAAAAAAAAAAAAAGGTCAGTTATCCTGGCAGTCTCTCGTTTCGAGGAATGTAACTATTGTTTCTTTGATTTCCTGGAAACTCTTTGCGTACCGGCAGACCATGGCACGTATACCGGCACCGGTTTGTGTAGCACACTTTGAGTTACACTTTAGATACCTCCAGTCATTTTCGATACCGAACATTTAAATTCTTAAATTAAAAAAAAAATTCTTGAAACTTTAATTTTAGCTTAATTGAAAGCTAAATGATAGAATTTACGATTTCCAGTAAGGAGAATACTCTGGTGGATTTCAAACAGAAATTATATTGATCGAAATTTAAAAGTTTGAGATTTTAAATTTCTAAAAAGTTTTTGGCTATTTTTGGGCGATCGACACATTTGTAGACAAAACTTAATTCTCGGTTCAAAATTATTGCAAAAATAAAATATACATATATGACACTTTATTTCTGAAAAATTAGCAAAATTACAGTTACATTAATCTGATTTGAAACAAATATTACTTGTTTATGGCATGAAATTGAGAATAAAATATTTCTTAATCCCATAGTTATGATCTTGCTGATTTTTCAAATAGATGATGACAGTCTGTCATCAATCATTTAACAACTCTGGCTAAGTATGGTTGACCAGAATTGACATAAATTTACGAGACCTAAGTGAACGTTGCGTAAGGGAAAGAACCCTAAAAACAAATGACCTTTTAATGATATGGTATTTATGGCCTACCATTTAAAAAAGACAGATATCTGCACAAAAATTCCCAGTGCGTAAAGATTTGTATTAACTATTAAATTTTCAATTAGTAAAAATAGTCTTCACTTATCAACTTAATAACTTAATTGGGACGATGATCAAAATAAATTTTAAAAGATTACTTGAAACTTTATAGATTATTATAATTAAAAAATGAAAATTCTTGTAGAAATTCATTATGAATTTAAAAAAATTATTTCTTTAGAATATGATATTTTTAAAAATATATTTCTTTAGAATATGATATCCATATTGTTTATAAAATAAATTAAAAGTTTAAATAAAAAATGGTATATTTTTATTGCATTTTTGTTTTTTAATATTCGGGGTAGATTTTATGAAAAGGAGCAACTGTATGAAAAAAGTAGTAGGTTATTTACATTCCCCAAAGTGTCCTGCATTTAATTAGTAAAACAAAGTTCCGTAACGGTAGTCAATTTCTAGAAATTTCAGAAAATTAATTGTAGCTGGGGTGATATATATATATTAGCAAGATTTTATAAGAATAATGATTTCAAAAATAATTTCACTCATTTGTGAATAAGTCCTGAAAGTTTAATCAAAATCCGACAATTATTTTATTTTTGCAAGAATTTCCAAATTAATGTGTTTTTCACCAGCAAAACGTCTATTGTGTAATATTACGTTTACCGAAGTAAACTTTTGTAAAATTCTGGTCACTCGCTGACGAAAAAAACAAGATTTTCAAACAAAACTTTGAACATGTTAGAAAGAATTAAAAACTTCAATAAGATAATGAAAAAATAATTTGATCTTTCCTCTTAATAATAACATAAACATTTAGACGATAAAACTTTGTTTTTATTAAGTTTGGGGCCTTTTAACAACATGCTACGCTGTTTTTTCATCGAATGAGTAGAGGTACCTCTACATTGTGTAAAATAGACGGAAGGAAAGGCATTAGGATAGTTAGAACTGACATTGCTTAAAGCTACAAAGCATAAACAGAAGTTATGGAGAGATATGATCGCGTACATCCCGAAGGGACACGGCATTTAGTTGCCTAGTAAATATTGTAACAAAAGTAATGAAGCGAATATCAAATTATTCACAGAGAGAAAGTTTGTTTTCTTGTTTTGTTTTTAAGAAATCAGTGTCTGGGGGTAAAGTCTTGTGATAGACCTTTAATATGTATCTACTGACCTCTAACCAACGGACAACTCAGCAGAGAAAGATGTTAACAGACAAAAGAGATTTGTAACTGCTTTGTCAGCTGGCCCAGTAACCTTGAATGTGGAAACTGCTAAAAGTGACTTGTCGGGCAAAAAACTTTTTCTTCCGCCAGCTTTGATGTGTAAAATAAACAAGCCAACTGAAATAAGGTCTCTCTCGGTGTTTTCATTATCTTATCTAAAGCGACGCTTGTTGCCGAAAAGACAGAGATTTGCTTTCGGTTTCTATATTGATAATGAGCTTATGAATCACTGCAAGGTGTACGTTTGATCGCCGCGTTTCTTGACAGCGTTTAGAAAAAGATAACTATGTTCGCGCATGCGCGCACGGACACACAGACACACACGTAAGAGCCGTCATGCATATATTTAACAAATAACTGAATACCCTTCCTACGAAAAGAGAAAAGTTGCAATAGAAGGTCTCTTCTTCTTCTTCTTCTTCTTCTTCTTCTTTGTGCCGTGCCCCTTCAGGACGTAGGCGATCATAGCCCTCCACATCTCCCTATCTCTTGGAGCTCTAAACACCTCTTCTCTTGTTACCCCTCCCAAACCCTGCTCCACCATGAAATATGTCACGCGGTTAGTATCCGTCCTGTGAGTATCAGATTCTCCAAGTCTTCCCTCTTGCCTCTGTAGAATTTCTGTATAAACATTTTCAGCAAGACATCTATTTTCTCAATTTTTTTTTGACATCTATACTAAATTCACTTAAATTTCCCATATCTGAACATAACTTCATGGAACTTACCATTTAAGAAACATTTGAATAATTTTCAGTTTATATTAATAGCCCGTCTTACTTCTTAGTAAAAATTTTTTTAAATAATTCTACTTTTAAAAATAATTCAGCAGACAATGTTATTTGGTTTGTGGTAACTGAATTTTTGTCGATTGCCTCACTCGGTTTCTGTTGTTAGATACTGTGAGCCTGAAAAATCCGATTTTATCGCTACCATAGCTTCTCGGCTTTTTATCCGGAATGCATGGACAGCTTAGACAAGCTGATTACAAAGTCATCGCGTATGCGGGGGCTGGATAAATTTTGACTAATGCCCTGAGTGTTTGCGTTCAGTTCCCCGACATTAAAAACCGACCTTGAGTCACAACTCGCCTCACTGAGGGGGAAGTTCAGATAATTTAAGCCCGACCTACAGTGGGGGACTCCTCTCCATGCATTACCTCTCCTTTGGGAGAAAGAGAAAGTGCTGAGGCGGCTTGGTCAATTTTTCCACTGCTTGATCAATTTTTCCACTTTAAACTTCGACATTTTGTCACAATCGGTAAAAACGCGGGTAATCTGAAAATACTCGCTTCTCAACCTTTTGGCTAAGAAGCCTGACCAGCTAAGACAATTTTAGAACAGCTAAAACAATCCTAGTACCCAATCATCGCTGGGTACATTTTAACTAGCGGCCTGAGTGTGTGTGCTCAGTTCCCCACGTTAAAAACCGACCTTGTGTCGCAACTTACCTCCGTAGGTGGATCGGAGTAAATACTCGGCCTTTTGGTTGAGATCAAAGTGTAGGATCTGTTCCTATCAGTTTAATCTGATTCTCACTATCTCCTCTCTCTCTCTCTCTCTCTCTCTCTCTCTCTCTGCTTTGATTCATTTTCTCACTGAAACTCAGTAGTGCCTTTTTACCTCTTTCCACATGATCAAAATGGAAGACTCCATTATTTATGAGGTATTAGCAGAGCGCAATGGTCGTGCGAACTAACGAAGAGACAATTATAATAAGAAAACTATTTACACAGACTATTTTTTCATTTGTTCAAATAACTCGGTACAATGTTAGAAGAATTTCACATGCAAATTTTAAGATACATATTAAGGAATTTTAAGAATCCTTTGTCATCTATTTTAAGTTCACTTGAATTTGCTACTATGGACATGGCTACACAGAGCTGATCATGAGAGAAACATTTGTATAATTTTCTAACCTCAGTATTAATAATAATAATAATTTGTTGTCATGAGAAATGACAAATGATCAGTCAGTCAGTTAAATGCAATACGTGATACACGCTTGGGCGATCATGTCTTGAAAGAGACATGATTGACTGGGCAGATGATTTCCTTGCAGTAGGTTGCCATTACTTTCTGCAGTAGACTGGTTGTCAACCAAGGTAATAAAACCCAATCTATCCTGTTATTTAACCCATAGTTGGAGGAAAGAGTCCGATTAATACTTTTCCTAAGGGTATTTGCGCGTAAGTAAATACAATGAATTTAACTGGAATTTGAACTCGGCTACTCCGACTTCTCGTTCCGAGCCGTGATCCACTGTACCACAACGCACATCCAGATGATAACAATGCTTATTATGATCCCAACTTCAAATAAGACGCTAACTAATCTTGCAAGGCCTAGAATTTTCAGAAAGACATCTTTTTTCTAAAGTTCCTTTTGTCATCTATCTTATGTCTACTTGAATTTGCTACTCTGAAATTGGCTACATAAAACTGATTATGAGAGAAACATTTGAATAATTTCCTAATGTTTGTATTAATAATGATAATAATAATTCAGCAAATCTGCGATTTTTTAACTTGTCTAAATATTTCGGTACGGTTTTACTTTTACGACAATCTAGTTTGACTTATAAATCTAATTTTATTTATTTAGATAATTCCATTTTCTTTTTTGTTTTGTTTTTACCTCTGTTTAGTTAATTTGCAGTTAATGTGAAATGTGTATTGTGAAAGCTGTAGTTTTTCTAGCATACGACTGAATTTCGACAAGGCTCAAGCAGATAAGCTTAAATGGACAGACATTGCAGAAAGTCAAGCTGCCCAAACCAAACATCAGAAAACTGAATAGACCGGCAATCAAAATTCTACAGGGGAATGACATCACCATACTACCAGCTGAGAAAGACAATGCAACTGTAGTGATGGACATAATAGAATATACATGAAAACTGGAAAACCCCATTAGAAATTCTAGCTATAATAAAGAAATTAAAACAAAAGTGAAGGATCACGTCTCACCTAAGACATACAGACAGTTTTTTTTTTAATCATCTCACCCCAAGCAAGGCATTCCACTGCCACTATTGCGCATGGGGCTACATAGGGGAAGGTAAAGAGAAGGAGTGGTTAGACATAGGGAATGTCAGGAGGAAGGTGACAGATGAGTGAGGATACCGAGAATGAGGGTTGGGCAGATGGGAAGAGTGTTTGATAAAATGGAAGCAGGTTAGTGAGTTAGGAGGTATCTATTGACCTTACATTTAAACTCCTGGAGATTGTAGCCGTCGGGGAAGCAATCGTGTGGAAGGGAATTCCACAGTCGGGAAGTGCGAGGAAAGAAACTGTTGGAGTAGAAGTTGTGACAACGTTATAGCAAGCTAAATTACATATATGGTCTCCCAAAAGTTCACAAAAAGAATTATTCCTCTCAGACTAATTGTTAGCTTCCATAGCTGGATGCTACCCTCTGAGTCGCTTCCTTGTGGATATAGGTGACTCATAATAAGTAAGCCACCATCATATGTCCCAAATGTCTTCCACGTCATGGAAATAAATAAAAATGCTTGCATTCAATCCAACCAGTCTCTGCGCTTTTATGTAGTGATTTTTTTCATCAAGGTACCCACGGAGGATGCACTATCAGTAGTCATGGACCCTCAAACTAATATCTAGGAAAATGTATCAGTATACTAACAGATAATAATTCTGACTTTTTGTACACAAACAACATACTTAGGATCAGATATATATTGACAGGATGAAGGCTTGGCAAGGGGTTCGCCATTATCACCAATAATGGCTAAAATATATATGGAATACTTCGAAGAAATGGCATTAAAATCAACATCACTAAAGCCGACATACTCTGGCCCAGGGGTTTTCAAACTTTTTGACTTACGGACCCCTTTATATTTCCACTATAAACGCTTATGAAATTTATACATAAATTTTTACTAAAAATAGCTTATTGTTTTGCATTAACGTCGTAATAGTGTTAAAATAGAACAGAGAATGGGTTCAAGGCATTCATTTACCGCAAGCCTGGACAATACCTCCAATTCAACTCTCAGCACTCATATAGTGTAAAGAAAGAGATCGTCTGCTACCTACAACATTGAACACAAGTCATAAATGGCAATCCAGAGCCATATAAACCAAAAATGGTCAGTAATTACTCTGGCCATATGACAGCAGCCCCCCAAAATTCGGATACAATGGTAGAAAATGATAGCAACACTCAGAAAACAGCCTCTGTCTGCTAAATTTATGTGAAGAACTTATCGGAAAAATACAAAAGACTTGTGGTCTATATGACATCAGGATAACCTTCAGAAGTGATTCAACGTTACGCAGATTACCATAGAGAACATGATTAAGGACTGTGTGTACACCATCCTGTGCAGCTGTGGCAAGTAATATAAAGGACAAATAGGTCACCCCCTTAAGATAAGACTGCAGGAACATCGTAACACGAGGGGAAATAAAGAAATCCGACATAGTTGACCATATATGGAGGAAAACGTGGGATCACTGTCCTTTGTGGAATTAATTTGGAGAGAACATCACTATAAAATACGAAAACTGGATAATCAGCGAATATACTAGGCTACAAAAATCTCCTAAGTCGGACAAACATAGAAATGAATACAATATGGGAACTAGTAATACAGCGAGTTAGAGTACAACAACAATAATAAAAAATTGTAATATGAGCTCTGCTAAAAAAATTGTTACTGAGATATCAGGTTTATAAGTCTCAAAGATTCACTCACTGATATCTCCATGGGCACGTGGCATAGTGGCTAAAAGCGTTGGTTGGCTGATCCAAAAGTGACTTGACCCAAAGTGTTGTGACTTCAACTTGAAATACAAAGTGGAATTAGATGAAACTAAGATATCCAAAGGTATGTAAAATGGAATTAGAACAATTTACCCTCGTGGAAATTTCGGTTCGAAATTAAAACTAATATCACATGAAGAAGGCCGGAGTGTACAACAGCCAAAACATCGGTAGTAGCTTAATAAAGATGAGGACAACAGTACAAACAGCGTAAATAATATAGACATACATACATTTTTCGTGCATATATATATATATATATATATAGTCATCCGCAGACAGATCTGTTTCGCTGTATCACAGCTCATCAGTACGGCTTAGACTCCGATCGCTTCCTAACCCAGGATTGAGACCCGATATATATATATATATATGTCAGGGCAAACGGGATACCTCGAAGTGGTGTGATAGCTTACAAGCGTGTTCCGCTGAAACAATTGCGACTGAGGAGCGTGTTTGATCTTTACTGGGTTCCCATACTTTTGACCTTGTGCCACACCTAAGCTAGGCTCAAAAAAATCGCTTTGCACATTATGAATGTGTTGTGGCGCATTGGATATCGGCTTGGAACGAGAAATCGGGGAACCGAGTTCGAATTCCAGCTGAATTCGTTGCATTCACTAACGCGCAAATACCCTTGGGAAAGGTATTAATTCGTCTATTCCTTCCCGTTATGGGTTAAATAATTGGGTTCTATAGCCTTGGTCGACAACCAGTCTACCGCAGAAAGCAATGGCAATCTACTGCGGGATAATATCTTTCGAGGCATGATCGCCCAAGCGTGTATCACGTATGGCACTTAACTGAGTGACTGACATTATGAAACACTATGTTAATAAGGTTTTCGAAAGATGAAACTGTGCGAATTTGCAGGAAGAGACCTTTTAACATTTTTGGATGTCGTTTTCTGTAGAAATTTCGGAAGAGAAACGGAAATCTGCAAAGAAGGAAATAAATGCAGCCGACATTTACAACAATAGAATTTGGAAAATATGTCTATTCGGTTGTAACATATGAAAAATCAGATTTGAAAAAATATCATCCGTGAACAGAGATACCCCTTTAAGTGAAATTAGCTTGCGTTAAATTATTATGATTATTACGTTGTCACATGAAATGACGTATTTTTGGTTGATCGGTCGTCTAACGAAGTAACCTTCTTAGTATATAAAAAATATTGACTTATTCCCGCCTTTTTTGTTTCTTTTAGATATACTTTCTTTCAATATATTGTTACTTATCAACCCAATGAAAATAATTATAATGAAACAATATCGAGTAATATTACTCTATGAGTATAAAGTAGGACAAGGACCATTTTTGTATCAAATCATTACTTACGATGAAAAATGGATACTTTTTGACAACAGTAAGAGAGTAGGCCAGCGGATAGATGCAATGAATCACCAAAACAACACCCAAAACCTCAACTGTATCTTAAAAAGTTAAAAGTTTACTGTATAGTGTTATTTTAAAGTTGTTAATAATTATTCATTCTTGCCTCAAGGGAAAACAATAGCCAGCAACCTCGTATTGTGGAGAAATTGAGTATATGCACGAAAAAATTGAAAAAGAAACATCTAAAAATTGTGAATAAGAATGACTCAATTTTAATGCACGAAAACGCACGGCCACACGCTTCTCAAAATGTGCATAGCTGGAATTATGAAAGTTTGCTACATGCTCCATATTCACCTGATATCTTTGCTACTGATTAAGTGCGGGATTTCATGAGTGACAATCTAATAAATCAGCTATTTAAAATTTCAGAAGCATTTTATTCATTTCTTATAAAGTGCGTCATTTCATGTGTAACAACCTAATACTTTTGATAAGTTCTTCCAAGACTTCAACTACGGCTTCTTGATTTCTAAATCTTATTTCTTTTTTTAATGTAGATTTCGTTAGAAAAAACGGTGTCTATAATATTGTCAGTACGATGGAATATAAACTAGGGTGCAAATTTTTTAAGTGACTTTTGTAAATTAATTACTTTCGTTAATTTTCCCCTAAATCGAAAGTGAATAGCAATATGTTTTGCTCGGTACCTTTTACGATTGTTGAGGACCAAAAGACAAATTACTGTATTTT
Source organism: Ascarosepion bandense (assembly GCA_037127315.1). Lineage (NCBI taxonomy): Eukaryota > Metazoa > Mollusca > Cephalopoda > Sepiida > Sepiidae > Ascarosepion > Ascarosepion bandense. Next base: position 873,857 of record JBBBDQ010000792.1, on the reverse strand, counting down.
TGTTCATGCTATACAGTGGATGATAGAGCATCTTTAGTGTAGTTAGCAAAAATTTTAAAAAATAATAAATAAATGAAGGCTATACAAAAATTATGGGCCACGAGCAAATATTTCACCTTTCAGCTCTTGAGATAAAAATGATTATTTTTGCAAAAATAATATTTATGATAGAAAGTATGAAACATCAAAATATGGAGTTACTTCAAGAAATGCATTACATGAATAAAGTAGAGTCTAACTTTTCAGAAATGCATTACATGAATGAAATAGAGTCTTTTTTCAAGAAATGCATTACATGAATAAAGTAGTCTTTTTTTTTCAAGAAATGCATTATATGAATAAAGTAGAGACTTTTTTTCAAGAAATGCATTAGATGAATAAAGTAGAGTCTTTTTTCAAGAAATGCACTACATGAATGAAGCAGAGTCTTTTTTTTCAAGAAATGCATTACATGAATAAAGTAGAGTCTTTTTTTCAAGAAATGCATTACATGAATGAAGTAGAGTCTTTTTTTCAAGAAATGCATTACATGAATGAAGTGGGGTCTTTTTTTCAAGAAATGGATTACATGAATAAAGTAGAGTCTTTTTTTTCAAGAAATGCATTATATGAATAAAGTAGAGTCTTTTTTTCAAGAAATGCATTAGATGAATAAAGTAGAGTCTTTTTTTCAAGAAATGCACTACATGAATGAAACAGAGTCATTTTTTTCAAGAAATGCATTACATGAATAAAGTAGAGTCTTCTTTCAAGAAATGCGTTACATGAATAAAGTAGAGTCTTTTTTTCAAGAAATGCATTACATGAATGAAGTAGAGGCTTTTTTTCAAGAAATGCATTACATGAATGAAGTGGGGTCTATTTTTCAAGAAATGCATTACATGAATAAAGTAGTCTTTTTTTTTTCAAGAAATGCATTGCATGAATAAAGTAGAGTCTTTTTTTCAAGAAATGCATTACATGAATAAAGTAGGGTCTTTTTTTCAAGAAATGCATTACATGAATAAAGTAAAGTCTTTTTTCAAGAAATGCATTACATGAATAAAGTAGAATCTTTTTTCAAGAAATGCATTACATGAATAATGTAGACTCTTTTTTTAAAGAAATGCATTACATGAATAAAGTAGAGTCTTTTTTTCAAGAAATGCATTACATGAATAAAGTAGAGTCTTTTTTCAAGAAATGCATTACATGAATAAAGTAGTCTTTTTTTTCAATAAATGTATTACATGAATAAAGTAGAATCTTTTTTTCAAGAAATGCATTACATGAATAATGTAGACTCTTTTTTTAAAGAAATGCATTACATGAATAAAGTAGAGTCTAACTTTTCAGAAATACATTACATGATTGACGTGTAGTGCAATCAGTAAAGATGCACACTTTCATCTTTCGAAAATCATATCAACATGGTTTTTCTTAACGTCCACATCTGAATGCGTACATGGAAATATGTATGTTTGCATATATATATCATTTGCATGAATCAATTTATTCTCTCTCAGTTTTGGATTAAATAGTAAAACAAGCTGCGCTGTCTAGCTTTTGGTAGCATCAAGTCTAATAGATGGACTACTCTGAATTAAAATCGGGGAGAAAGCAAATGGAAACCACTATACTATCTGTAAATTCACTGATAATTAAAAAAAATGGAACCTGTGAAGAGCCAATGTCTCCTGAAGGTAGATGGTCGTTTATTTAAAAAGTAAAAAGAAGTTTTCATCAAAAGAGTTAATTTTAAGCTCATTTTTTTCTTACAACAGAGGAGATTACTAACAACATCTCTTACTTTCAAGAAATTGACTGCACACATGAAGATTAATGCAATCAACACTAGTCCCCATATACTAATTCTTTTTCTATGTTAAAGCCCAACCACGGTTCAGATATTAACAGATTTCGTGCGTATAATTTGACCATAACCATCGCTCTCCGTGGTGTTTTTACCCGAGTACATCTTCATCCATTCAAGCACAAAACAAGAGGTTTTCTGTGAATTTATACAGAAATCAAGAAGCCGTATTTGTAGCTTTTGAAGAATTTACAGCATCAAAAAAAAGTTGAGTGGAAAGACTAGATAAGATTAGCTAATGGAAAATTTTATTAATTGTTAATATCTTTCTAGAATCGTTTCCCCTTTCGTTTCCTACATAGTTTTGAATAATTACCATTTTTGTATTTTGTCTTTTCATTTTTACATTTTTATTGCAATAAAGAATTTTTTCATTTCAAATAATCATTATTTAGTATAATTGGCCTTTGGATTAATTTTCATTGAAACAATTTACAATTCGAGTAAACGTTTTTCGAATAATTGTTTTTGAATAATTATTTTCGAACAAAGGGATAAAAGGGAATATTCAATCAGATTGGCTAAGGAAAATGCCTGTTAATAGCGTATATCTTTCATAAACTTACTTTACACGAATAAAACCAGATATTTAATCTAGCAAAACACGTACGAGCGCTTATTTCATTGCGTATATTCAGGCAAACTATATTCCTTGTCTCCATCAGTCTCGGCATTCACAGTGAGAAACCAGCCATGCCACTTTACAGTGAGTCGAACCATTCTAATTCCTTTCATATTTGATTGATAAAAGGGAATATTCAATCAAGTTAGCTGAAAGAAATGTCTATTAATGTCATATATATGCCTTTAAGTTCCTATTTGTTTCATATATAAAGCTTTACACTGAAAAATAATGGAAGCTATGGAAAGCCGTGATCGCTTGAATCATCCTCATTCCTTTCATATTCCATTAGTGATGAGTAAGTTCAGTTCAGCCAGCTTTTTCTACAGAATTCTTACAATGTGAAAGGAACTCCAGAGATGATGTTTCCATGATCACTGCAATCTTAACTCCTTCGAGAGCCATTCCTTATCCATCATACATATCCTCATAACATCCAACCCTTGCCACCGATGTACGCTCTACATCTCCATTTAATAACCTTCACCCTTGAGTGGATTTTGATTGGTTAATATCTGAACCGTGGCTCAAGAAGAATGTGGTTGAACTTTATTTTTTATATAAATACTATTGATTACTCAGATCAATATTATTTATATAAAAAATAAAGTTCAGCCACATTCTTCTTGAGCCACGGTTCAGATATTAACCAATTTCGTGCTTAAATATCTGGCCATATCCATTGGACTCACTCAGTAGATTTTCTTCTTTTCAAACACTAAGAGGCTTCATATGAAATTATACAGAAATCAGGAAGTTCTCGTTAAAACAATTCATAGCATCGATACATCTTGATTAATACGTATCGAGAAAAATGTTCCAAAATAATTGCTCGAAAACAATTATTTAAATTGTAAATTGTTTGAATGAAAATTGATCGAAAGAGCATTTATAGTAAACGATAATTATTCGAAATACCTATGTTTGAAATACATATGTGATCTTGCTTTGAGAGAGTCAATGCTGATTTACCTAGAGATTTAATAACGCCCTTGAAGGATGGCATAGGGTGTTTTGTAGCAAGTGTCATCCCATCATCCCACAATAGAGACATTCTTGGACACTTTTAAAAGAGAATAGGACTTGCAAAGAATTCACGTAGCAAAAGTTCAGGCTGCGAAAATATCAAGCGCAACAAGAAATACCGCGACGTAAATGGAAAACTTTTTAAAAAAATTAGTAGCATCTTTAACGAATACTATTTGAGTGCAGTATCCTATAACTTAAGATTATAAGGTTTTTTTTCTACTGAATTGTTTTATTAACGATATTTGTATTTCGAATAATTACCATTTGTGTATTTCCTCTTTTGATTTTTCTATTTTTATTATAATAAAGAATTTTGATTTCGAGTAATCATTATTTAATATAATTGTTCTTTTGATTAATTTTTATTTAAACAATTTATACTTCAAATGTGTTTTTCGAATAATCGGGGCACCAGGTAAAAAAGTTGTTATGAAAATATTTGTAGAAAAGGCCTGAGGAGAGGAAATGAACCGGAAACCCTTTCCTAAACAGGAAGCAACGGATGAGCCTCTACTCCTGTTCAACAGAAGGGTGAAGAGTATAGACCGGGTGATATGAAAGCCTCTTATTGAAAAAAAAAAAAAAAAAAAAAAAAAGAAAGAAAGGAAGAATTTATAGGTATACCTCGGATAACGTCGTTTCAAGTTAAGTCGTTCTCAATTATACGTCGTTTGTCAAAAAAAAAAAAATGGAAAATAAAAATCAAGTTTAAGTCATTTTATTCGACTTTACGTCGTTTATTCAACTTTATAATTTCAAAAGAGTGGCAAATATTGAATAAGAAACAAACAATTTTTTATTTAAAAGTTATAATTTTAATAAACTGACAAAAATTGAATAAAAAAATAAATTTTGATTTAAAATTTATAATATCTTGGAGGCGGATTAATATTTGCGGGAAGTAAATTTACATTATTTGGAGTGAATTAACAGAAAAGATCCAGTATGTCATTATCATATCCAAAAAATTCTTACAACCTAAAAATATTTACTGGTTTCAAATAATAAAAAATCAGATCAGTTAATCAATTGACCATTTTGCCAAGCTTACTTAGAGGAAGTGACACGGGTATTTTGTTATTTTTGTAGATGTGGAATTAACAAGGATATTATTTATTATTCGATCATTAAACTAAGAACTATGATGGATCAGCAAATTCAAATAGTAGACCGTAAAGTTTACGAAGAGTGCTGTTCGTATTTTAATAATCACAGAATTTCGTAGAAATCTAGCGAAGTACCCAAGCCATAGTTAATAGCCGTAAAATTTGTTTAGCCTCTCCGATAGCTGATATTATCTATAATTAAAAATGGATTTTGATGAACCTGATAGCCGCCATGATAACTACAGAATTAAACTGTCAAATGTGAGGAGATTATTTGGGAAGTACAATATTATTGCTACTATTACTACTACTACTATTTTTTTTAGCGGGGACAACTGATTTAGTATTTTATTTAATAAAATGTTATAGCTATATTAAAAAAAATAATTACTTGAAGCTGTGTAAGTCGACAAAGTTAATTCTAAGAATAGAAAAGAAAATTTTCCTTTTATTCTCTTCGTGTTTTGCCTTCTCGTCCACGGGCACATTAATCTTGGTTTCCAAATGGCTGTCCCATTTTCTGATTGATAAAAAAGTCACTGATCATATTTCATAATTGTTGTTTTTCTTTTCTTTTTTTATTGGAGGTACTGTAAAGTTCTCGGCCCAACCTACTTCCCAAAATCAGACAAAACATCAGATTTTTTTTGTAAGCTTGGGAATGTATTCCTTGCACACACACACACACGCACACACGCACACGCACACGCACACACACACACGCACACACGCACACGCACACGCACACACACACACACACACACACACACACACACTGATATTGCAATTGCATACTTCTCCGGTGAAACATTCGAATAGTGAGAATCTTATGCTATAAATTTTGGGATCGCTAACATTGTTCTGGACGTGCGTTATGGTGGAGTGGATATCGGTTCGGAACGAGAAATCGGTAGAGCCGAGTTCGAATTCGTTGCATTCACTTACGCTCAGGAAATGGGGCCACCCTGAGGAGAATCCATTCATAGCGGCTGATGGTAGTTCAGGGTCTGATCGACGATGATAAAATATAAAAGGTTGGTTTTCGAGGCATTGAATGTAACCAGCCAGTCCATCGCCACTAAGATGTCAGAGCTAGATCAGAAGATAAATCAGCTGCCAATAAACCGAGTACTCGTTGTCGCCAGCAGCATTCTGGATAATTCCTCCCGAATGAGATTATTCGCGTGTGCTGAAAAATAACGTGTTTTTCATTTATAGACATTGTATCTACATCCATATCTAACAATCTGTGTACAGCTTCAGTTGACTGGCTTTTAAATTCATAGTTGTTGTTGTTCTAGAATGGTTGCCTATCACGGCTAGACAGCCCAGTTTACCCTGATATTTTAAAAATCGCCAGGGATATTGGGGAAGACATGAGTTCGTATCTTTTGCAAGGGTATTTGGGTGAAAGTGGGTGCATTTATCATCCGCAGCTGCTAACGGTAACCCTACTTACTCGTCTAAGAAAATTAGACAATTTTGCTTATTTAACTAATAGAATTATATTCTAAAACAATCTCCCAGAAAAATATGAAAGTTATTTACCAATCCGTCTTGCAATTTAACCCATAGCGACAGATTCATACCTTTCCCAAGAGTATTTGCCCGTAAGTGAATGCAATGAATTCAACTAGAATTCGAACTCGGCTCTCCGATTTCTTGTTCCTAGTCAATATCCACTGCACCACAACGCACATCCTAGAACTGCGTTTACATTCATAAAGTCAGAGTACCATAGAGGAATGTTCATCAGAACAATTACCGTCAAAATATTTATAGAAAAGACACAGGAAAGCAATGTTACGAAGATGGGAAAATGTATGAAACAAGATGCTGGGTCAGGATCGATAGCATTGCAGATTCTTCTTTGGATTTATCAAAAACCTCTAAATGTATTGCAGAAGTACCAGACCGGATGTGGCAGCAATATTCTAAGCATGGACGAATGATAAACATATAAAGATGTAAAAATTATCTGACACGACCCCGTGAACGATCATTCTCAGCAGCATATAAAGCAATTGTTGCGACATAATCTTCCCACTTCATGTCAGTGGAAACTGTTAATCCAAGAAGGCGCAATGAGTTACTCTCCTGGAAATGCTGTTACTTTGGGAAATTAATTATCTGTCGGAATTCTAGGAACGTAATCTGAATGAAAAACAAAAAATATTAGCAGAAGAAAAAAATTTAAACAGTAACTAGGGAAAAAAGAAATCTCCTTTGATTTTTATATAAAACACTCTAGACGGACGCTTTGGGGTTGAGTAATGGCTAGGGAGTAGACAAACCATTAGCAGTGAGTAGTGAGTTCCATCCTCATGCCAAAATAAGTAAATATTTAGAAGTTTTGGCGTTGGATAGTGGTTAACAAGCTGGTCTTGCAGGCAACTGATGATTAGTTCTAGCCCCACTAGCTGCCCCATACTTTTTGCCTTCTGCTAAAGTAATCTAAGCTTATTAAGCAACAATTTAGAAAATTGTTTATGCAAAAGTTGATGGCAATCCTGATAAAAGAGAACGCAGTTATCAAATATATACTGGAACGACCTTGGTAGTCACTGGCCATAAAAAGTAGATAATTATCTAAACATATAAAAATGTACTACATGCCTTCTCTCTAACCCTGAAAAGTAAAGCTAGTAGCTATAATGAAAACTGTCTTTACTCACAAGCCTGGCACTTAATTTTACGAAAGGCTGTTTCTTTTCACGATATCTGTAGAACATTTAGTTTTAGTAACATTTACAAGAAAACAGTGTCTCCGTAGAGGCTTGGATAAAAAAAAAAAAATAAAAAAAAAAAAAAAAAAAAAAAAAAAAAAAAAAAAAAAAAAAAAAAAAAGATATCTACATGGGCTTTGAGTTATCAAACATATATTGGGTAAGCTTGGTAATATATGGTCATTGAAAGCAGCTAATTAACCAAATATTCATTATTTTAAAATATAAAGAGAGGAGCCGAAAGAACGTAAAAGAAGTTATTTTTTACAAAAGCAACATGCTAACAAAATAGAAAAATGTGTTACACGACTCCGACTAGTAGATCATAGTGGCGTCTACGAGAAGATTGTTCTCTCTCGTAAGAAAAGTTTTGTTGATTGGCAATTGACGGTCACATGACTAGCCAATTCTGATGCATACTAATTGACGAAGAGAAATAAAAATTAGCTCAACAACATTATTTTGATTTCGCTTTCAAACAGTATGAATTGTGAAGTTAATTAAGAATGTAAGATACGTGAACGCAACTTTGTTAATAAAAAATTCAGAAAAAATGAAAGAGACGGTTTTTGCATTTTATAACAAGAGGTTTATCAATTTGAAGCCATTTTCTCCATTTCGTAAGGTTTTTAAGAATATAGAGCCCTTTTGCATTTTATAAGGTTTCATTAATATGAGACCATATTTGAATTTTATTATAAATGCTTTAACATTATATAGCCTTCCTGCATTTCATTAATATTAAACCATTTTTGAATTTTATAATAATTGCCTCCACAATATGTAGCCTTTTTATTTTTTGGACAAAAGCCTCAAGAATATTAAGCTTTTTTGCATTTTATGAAAAAGACTTAAAAAATATGAAGGTTGTTTTTTTTTTTGTTTTTTTGTTTTTTTTACTTTTATGATAGGGCATCAAGAAAATGATACTTTTTTATTTATATCATGAAAATGGCTTCAATAATATAAAACATTTCTTTTGCATCTTATGCTACGGACTACAAGAATACGAAGCTTTTTCTGTGACTAGAGTTCTTAATATAAGCATATTACTAAAAAAAAGTCTTTGGTTTATCAACAGAGAGGCTAGGGAGAAAGGGCAGTTTCCCCCTTGCGCAAGTCTCAAGGGACATAAGATTTTCGCTTAACCAGAGTACTAGTAACACGGGCTATGAGCTAAGGTTTCAAGATGCTTGAGGCATCTGTCATGTTTCTTAGGCAATATAACTTCCCAGTTGCAGTAAGAAAACAGAGAAAATAATAAAATAAACAATAAACAGTTAAAATTTTTAAAATCCCTGATGTGAAATGAGAGTATTTTCAATCACTAGGGCCAGATTGGGAAGTGGGGTGAGGCAGTGTTTCAAGGAGATTTTGGGCTGTGTTTGCTGTCCGTTTTACGATAATAGTTGTCAGATTAACTACACTTTTCTCTTTTCATCTGTCTGTCCTCTTCACTTTCTATATGTTGTAAATCACAACTTCTTCTGTTTGCCTTGTCCTTTCAGGACGTAGGCGATCATGGCTTTCAACGTCTCCCTATTCCTAGTGGCTCTTAGCGCGCTTTCTCCTGTTACACCACGCAATCCCTGTTCGGTCATCCACCTGCTCAGCTCCTCCAAATATGTTATTCGCTGCTTTCCCATGTTTCTTTTTTCCTCTATCTGGCCTGTTCAGGTTATCCAAGCCCTCTTTCCTCATTGTATGACCCAGAAGCTTTAGTTGTCTCTTCCTGGTGCTCAGTATTAATTTCCTTTTCGTTTCCATCCTTTCCAAAACCTCATCATCGCTCACATGCTCGGTCCATGATATCCGCAGCATTCTTCTGTAGAACCACATTTCAACGGCTTCAAGTTTTTTCTTCTTCAGCAATCCGAAAAAATTCGTTTCTTATAATTCGTCCTGAGAAAAATTTTATGTCCAAACATAATTCAGATTTCCTTGAATGCAAGTGATAAGAAAAAAATAATTTCTATTTTGAAGTGTCCATAGACAAACAGGCCGTGTGGTCTATTGATCTTAAAAATGCATAGGCAAAGAAAAGACAAGCTTTTTTAAAGACAAGTAAAAATAATTTTCTTTCCTTTTTTCTTTCTTTCTTTTTTTTATGTCTGGCCAAGAAAAATCATAGCGTAAGACAAACTGGTGACTGAAAATCCCTTTTAGCTCAGCCGTTCTGAGGCTAGCTAGAAAGAAAGAAAGAAAGAAAGAAAGAAAGAAAGAAAGAAAGAAAATGGATGTAGATTTGTAAATGAAAGAAGGAAAGAGAGACAAAAGAAAGAAAGTGAAAAGAGAAAATGGAAAACTGAGAAAGAATATAATTAAATGAAAGAAAACAGTAAAGAGAAAATTCATGAATTGATTGCAACAGGCGATATATAAAAAAGAAAAGAAAAATAAGCAGACATAGCGCGGAAAATAAATCGTAAAAGTCGAAAAAATCTGGAGCCACGGACAAAAACCTGTGAAGTAGAGTTCACGTCATTATGTCAAATATAAATAAAATGAAATTCTTTTATGCTTGACACTATACTTTGTTAATGTTTTAGATTCATAACAGTCGAAGTTATTGATACATGTCACAGTTAACAATTACCTCGATCGCTAAGGCAGAATAATCCAAAATATTTATAAATACGTCATGTGAAAGTAACGGCAGCGGAATGAAAAGCGAAGTGGAAATTTGACAGACCTAAAAAGAATGTTATTTACAAGGGGAAATTCCATTGCAGATATTTTGAATTTTGTAACTGTTTTTTTTTTTTTACTAAAGTTTACCCAAGAGCCAGTTATGGTAGAGAGGTTAAGTGAATGTGGTTGTGTAAAGACGAACCAAGAAGTGCAGATTATGATGATATGTAGGAAAGATAACGGTCATCATTATAACCTCTTCAATAGTGATAGATAGATAGATAGATAGATAGATAGATAGATAGATAGATAGATAGATAGAATGGCTAGCCACTCGTATAGGAAGATACATGTCTACCGGGGAGGCTAACCAATCCTCATTTACAGACGCCTGCTTAGGCACACCCACAGAACCCACCTGTGGTTTATATCGTAACTATGCTGAGCAGACCTTACTTACGGTTTCTGGGAGAGAGTGCGTTATCTAGCATGAACAGCAGTCTGGACAAGGCCAGGACGCTCAAACTCTCAGTCACGATGACTTGTGACTTAGAGCTAACACAACCATCGGCGGCTCCTTGAAGAGAGCCGTCTATCCAGTTTCGCACACAAGGGTCAACTCGATGGCTTTCAGGCACTTTCCAAAGGTGCCACACGCTGGAATCGCCTCCCCCAGATCAATAACATCAAGATGTCACATTCTTGACAAATCGACCATGTTCTCCCGTTGCTAACTTTTCTTAACAAAAGACTTGTTTTTTTCTCGTCTTCCCAGTCGCTGAATTCTTCTCTGAAAATTTATTCGTATCTTTGAAAATTTTAATTTCTTATCTACATATCTGAATAATTAAATTTTTGCGTTTTATGATTTACGCCCCTCTGATTTCTTCTCCCTGCATTATATTATTTTTAATATTTTTATTCTAATTCTAAATTCTAAATTTAAATTTAAAATTTTAATCTCCATATAACATTGGAATACTGAAATTTTTAATCTTGTTTTTAAAAAAGCAGTACTATATATATATATATATATATATATCCCTTCTGTCCTTGGAATTATTTTTTTTATGTCTTCATGTAAGATACTAAATCGTCATTATCAAATATATCATATTGATATAAATATTTTGTTGTCATTTTTGACGACACAGGTCCATTCATATTAGAATGATCTAGAAAAACTCCACCGGCAGAAAAGCGCCTTCATATGTATAAAAAATGAGTTTAGCAGATATACAAAAATAGAAAGTTGTTTAAGGTAAGAACGTGTCTTCTCACAACACTTATTCAACCTATACAGCGAGGCGATTCTAAGTGAACTGGAAATCCTAACAACATAAGATCTGCAGATAACACAGTGTTGATAGCAGACACAGAAAGGAAATTACAAATACTCTTACCGAATATCGTGAAGTAAAGCGAGAAGAAAGAACTAAACTTAAACTGCAAGAAGACAGAATACATGATTGTTAGCAAAAGTCAGTCAGTTAAGTGCCATACGTGAAACACGCTTGGGCGATCATGTCTCGAAAGAGACATGACTGACTGGGCAGAAGATTATCCCACGGTAAGTTGCCATTGCTTTCTGCAGTAGACTGGTTGCCAGCCAAGGCTATAGAACCCAATGTGTCCTCTTATTTAACCCATAACAGGAGGGAAGAGACGGATTAATACCTTTCCCAAGGGTATTTGCGCGTAAGTGAATGCAATGAATTCAACTGGAATTCGAACTCGTCTCTCTCTCTCTCTCTCTCTCTCTCTCTCACACACACACACACACACACACACACACACATACATATATATATATATATATATATATATATATATAAAGATATTTTCTAAGGTACAAAATCTAATTATCTAAATAAAAGTGTGTAGCTTATTATTACTAGGCATTCACAAAACGAAGCAACCGGTTTCGCTCCAGCTCTTCAAGGCCACATCGGGAGATTCAAACTTAGAATAAAATAAACCATGAGATGAGTGATGGAAAGAAAATTTCACAAATGCAGGAAAAAACTCTAATGAAATATAGAGTGTGACCGGGACACAACAGCGAAGCTGTCAACACTGAAATCAGCAACACAATTGGAGTAGATAGATCTTTAATTGGAGTAGATCGATCTATCTATCGCCCGGTTCACACTCCACCCACGTCTATTGAACAGATTAAGAGGCTCATCCCTTGTTCTCTGTTTAGGACGTGGTTTCCGGCTTTCTCTTTTCCAATCTTTTCACTATTACGTACTCCCCTGCACATCAGTGGCGTTACCGCCTTGCTCGGGGTGATACGATTAAAAAAAACAAAAAATACTTTCTGTTATTTAACAGGTGCTTATATATATATATATATATATATATATATATATAGAGAGAGAGAGAGAGAGAGAGAGAGAGAAAGACAGACAGACAGAAAAAGAGAGAGAGAGTTAATATAAGTAAAAGTTTGACACTTAGTTTACGAAATGTGGTGCTTAGTTTAATTTGTAAGAGATGAAACAGAAGGTAGAAAATTTATATTTATAGCGAGAATCACAAAGCATTTAACAGAGCCCCTAATCAGGCTTCCCCGCCTCGATCGAAGGGTATAGGCAGTACGCACCGGCTCTGAGAACATCTGTGGTGGACAAGATAGAGAAGCCGTGTAGCATCAATAACCGCTTCGCTTTCTATCAGCAGGTGACCGTTATCTATCACTCGTTCCAATCAATGCTCTGTCTCATCTGGTATACATAGAACGCTCGGCTACGGATAGATTTACGGTCAAGCAAGGTTCTATTTGCCTTAGGAGTATTTGCTTTATTAAGTTTTCGGAGATCGCAGATCAGTAGACGAAATAAACAATGTTTAAAATATAACGGAGCGTCTGCTTAAATGCGGGTATCCACTAAAAATAACGTTTGAGATAAAATTCATTAATACTTTAAGAATTGTTTTGTTTACGCTTCAAATAAGAAACAAGATACGAAAAAATGGGTGAATATGTCAATCAGTTGAGAGGCATACGTGATACACGCTTCAGCGATCATGTCTCGAAAGTGACACGACTGACGAGGCAGATTTTCCCAAAGTAGGTTCCCATTACTTTCTGCGGTAGACTGGTTGCCAGCTAAAGCAATAGAACCCAATCTCTCCTGGTGTTTGAACCATAACTGAAGGGAAGAGACAGATTATTACCTTTCCCAAGGGCATTTGCGCGTAAGTGAATGCAATGAATTAAACTGGAATTCGAACTCGGCTCTCCGATTTCTCTTTCCGAGCTGATATTCACTGCACCATTACACACATCCGGTTGAATGTGTATCAAGGCAAAAAGAACCCCGCTTGACCGCAAGGTCAAAACACGCCGGATTAGACAGTGGTTTCTTATGCTAAAAGGTTGACGTGGGTTCAAATCCTGTCAGATGGCACATTTTCTTTATTAAATTTTCTCGAGTGTTGAGGCCGGTAGACGAAATAAACAATACAAAAAAATAAAAAAACAAAACAAAAAACGGAACTTTTACTCAAATATGGGTAGACACCAAAATAACGTTTGACGTAATAAATCCCTTTCGCTTTCTCTCTCTCTCTCTCTCTCTATATATATATATATATATGTGTGTGTGTGTGTGTGTGTGTGTGTGTGTGTGTGTGTGTGTGCTCGTAAGTATCAGTATTTGGTTGAGAGCACAACGTATTTTGCACTGACTATATTTGCTTCTTCAAACCTAGACAAACATCACGTTATTGACACAGGTGTGAAATGCAGAGCTGTACAATCGAAATCTTTCAAGATACACAGCACTTGGCAAGTAAGTAGATCAGCGCACCGTCTTAACGACCGACTGGTAAAATAATTAATTTAATCATAAATGACTTACTCGTAGAAGCATGCGGCATGCAGTTCGAGTAATGCTTAGTTTATTAAAGAGTATCCAAGAACAATGATTCTCTTGTCAGTACAATTAAACCTTTGCTCTCTCACCTATGTCCCGCCTTGTCTCGAGTAAAGATTTTTTCTTAGATCATATAAAAGAAATACTCCTTTCCCAAGCCGACATCTTCTTTCTTCTTTTATATGCCGTGTCCCTTAAGAACGTAAACGATCATTGCCCTCCATTTTTTCCTTTCCGTTGTAGCTAATACATTTTGTCCTATTATTTCTTCCAAACCCTGCTCCGCCATCCATTTGCTTAAGCCCATCAAGTATGTCACTCGCTGTTTCCTCTGTCTCGCTTTCCCTCAATCCGCCTTGTGAGTTTCAGATTCTCCAAACCCTCCTTCCTCTTTATGTGTCTCAGAAACTTCAGCTGTCTCTTCCTGATGCTTTCTTTTCGTTTCCATTCTCTCAATCTCTTTGCCCACGTTGCTCCACGTCTTCCTAACCCTTTTAGCTCTTAACACCCCTTCTCTTGCAACCCATCCCAAACCCTGCTCTGTCACCCATTTGCTAAAGTCTATCAAGTATGTTACCGTTGCTTTCCCCTCGTCCCTCCTTCCCTCTATCCGTCCCGTGAGTATCAGATTCTCCAAGTTCTCTTTCTTCATTAAACTCGTCGTTGCTATTCGGCCTATGGTATTCTCAGCATCCTTTTGTAGAACCACGTTTCTGTTGCTTCCACGCTTTTCTTCACGAAAACAAGCCAACATATATGAACATAAAAATGTTTCAAGATTAAAAGAAAACTGTTAATTCAAGAACTATTATTTGAAATAAATATATACATATTCAAATTAAAATTAATTAATTACATTTATATATAGGTGTGTGTGTGTATATATATATAGTCATCCGTAGGCACGTCTGTTTCGCTGTATCACAGTTCATCAGTACGGTTAGACATACGATTGCTTTTTACCCAGGATTGAAACCTGACCGAATTGGCGTCAGTCGGCGATTCTACCTCTGAGATATGGGCGCTCGGTAGAAGGAGGCAAACTTTTAGCGTGTGATATATCATGTATACACGCGCCAATATATATATATGCTCACTGGTACCTATAATTTATGGATTGAAGTGCAGTAATAGATTGGCGGCTAGATCTCATCACGTTACAGTTGAAATGGCTAGATGTAACCGTAAGTTCTATGGTAAAAGCTTCTTTTCTTTGAACTTCTCACCTGTGGGATTCTCTTCTGGCTTCTTAATTTCCAGTCAAGTTTAATCTTCAAAAATTGCAAAGTCAATCGTTATCTTCTATCCCCTTAAATTCTGTTCTTTTATTTATTTTTTCACTCCTTAATAATGTTTTATCTTATACTCTTTCACGCTCAGTAACGTCTTGCGTGTTAATGGCTCTTTTGACCTTCTTGGGGTCGCATGATTACTTGTGTGATGAATCTTCCGACATAGCACTCCGTAGACTTTACTTCACATGCGTTATTCATATATTTTCGTTTGCTGATCGGCTGATCTGAAAATTGTATGTATTTTTGATTTCTTCAACAGTTGTATTTCTCAAGTCGTTATCTATCCGTCTATTTTTTTCTTTCACTTAATTCGGAGCAGGTGTCTATATTATTTCCTCTCTCTCTCTTTCTCTCTCTCACTCTCACTCTCTCTCTCTCTCTGTATATATATATATATATATATATATATATATATATATATGTGCTGTTAAATATAAGAGACAATGAATGTCTATTATGTTTAATCAGGAGCCGTTCTAAACGTCGTATTTTTGCTTTAATTTCAGTTGAAAATAAAGGCAAAAATTCTCCAACATTTGGATAATTATTTATTATTTATTAATAGACATTCATTGTCTCTTATATTTAACAGCATATGTTTAGAAAATTACTTACTGCCTCGATATGCTATATATATATATATATATATATATATACGTAAGCGCGCTTTCCAGTCTAGTTTGATCTTGGAAAATTTAAATCCAATGGCAATCGTTATCTTCTGTCATTTTAAATTCTGTTTTTTATTGTTCTCGATCATTAATCATGTTTTTTCTCGTATTCTCACACACTCAATAACCTCCAATTTGGCCCTGTTGCCTTTCTAGGGGGTGAAATGATTAAAAAGATTTATGCGGTAAATTGCTTTAAAAAAGTTATTGTTTAAAAGTTAAATGCAGTTCAGTAGAACGTGGTTAGACATGTCAATAATATGTAATAGCAGCATGTATTGGCAACGTGCAAATATATATATATATATATATATATATATATATATATATATATATAGTCATTCGCAGACAGATCTGTTTCGCTGTATCACAGCTCATCAGCACGGTTAGACATACGATTGATTGAAACCCAACCGCATTGGCGTCAGTTGGCGATTCTGCCTCTGAGCTATGGGCGCTCGATAGAAGGAACCAGACTTTTTTGCGTGTACAATATCGTGTATAATGTATAATAGTATATGTGTGTGTGTGTGTGTGTGTGTGTGTGTGCATATATATATATATATATATATATATATATATATATATAACTAAGCACCAGAAAGAATTACTCAACCTTGGACCTAACTGCCATATATACCGTAAGTATAACCAGCTTACTAAAAAAATTGAAATAGAAACGCTCTATCAAAGCATCACTAAACTACAAGATGAAAAACTTATAGCCGTTAAACCCGAACTGAAAGACCTACTTAAGGCTGAGGCAATCAAAGATCGCCATGATAAAAGCAGAAGCTCCTCAAAAATTCTATCGAAACAACTAAAAAGTGCCGCGCACGAACTACGCAACCACCCTCACATAATTGTAAAAAAAGCTGACAAGGCTAACATCTTTGTTGTACTTAACAAATCAGATTACAACACAAAACTCAACCACATACTCCATGACCACACAAAATTTAAAAAAATTAACAAAAACCCGACACACCAACTAAAATCTAAACTTAATAAACTCATTAGTGCCAACAACGCTGATCAGAATTCCTTAAAACTCCCTAAAATTATTGGTGACTATAAACCTGGTTACATATAAGGAACCATAAAAACTCATAAACCTAACTATCCTCTCCGCCCTATCATATCCCAAATTCCTACTCCTGTATACCAGTTAACTAAACATATTAACCAGCTTATCACACCCTACCTTCCGAGTAAATACAGCATAAAGTCAACCCTAGAGGCAATCCAAATCCTCAAGAGTGAAAAACCTAATAATGAAATCATAGCTTCACTTGATGTGGAAAACCTTTTTACTAATGTACCCGTCAGTGAAACTATTGATATAATTATAAGAAATGTTTACAGTAATCCTTCATTACCCCCACTCAAAATTAATCCCAACATCCTAAGAAAAATTCTACTAGCTTGTACTACTGAAGTGCCTTTTGTTGATCCAAACAACACTATATATATACAACGTGACGGAGTCTCCATGGGTTCAGTGCTTGGTCCGACTTTTAGTAATTTCTACATGTCTAACCTTGAAAATACTACCTTTGCAAAATTTACAAAACCATCAATATATCTACGATATGTTGATGATATCCTACTATTAATTAAAAATACTGATGAAATCTTACAACTTCAAACACAGTTTCAAAATAACTCAGTTTTAAAATTTACTTATGAACTTAGCAAAGATAAAATTCCTTTTCTTGATATATTAATTAACACTGACAACAATAAATTTACTATCTCACCGTATCAAAAACCCACTAATAAAAATCCCTCCACACTCAATTATATTAGTGAATGCCCCCACTATTACAAAATAGCAATTATAAAAAATCTATTATATCGTGCAAAAGTCAATTCATCTACAAATCAGATCTTCCACAGTGAACTAAAAAACATAAAACAGACACTCATCAATAATAATTTTCCCAACTACATAGTTGATGAACAAATACGTTATCTTCTTAAAAAGCTTAACATGGAAAAAACAACACATGATACTAACCCAACCAATCCTAAACATATCACTCTCTTATACCGTAGCCAGATGCACTCCAACTACCAACTAGATGAAAACATCCTAAAAAAACTCATAAATACTAATATTTCTCCGACAGACTCTAACAAAAGAATTAAGTTTATTATATATTACACTAAATCTACTACATCTAATTCATTCGTCCGCAACGACTCTTCCCCCACCGTTAGTGATTTGCAAAAAACCAATGTAGTATATAAATTCATATGTCCATTTAGAGAATGTATCTCTAACAACCTCAATAATATCTACATTGGCCACACCACAAATTCGCTCTCACGGCGTCTGACGTTGCACTTAAATGAAAATTCAAATATATTCCGTCATTTAGATCAACACGGTTATCAACGCTCACTTCTGAGAAAAACGCTTGTTGATAACACGTACATACTTAAACAAGAAAATAACAAACAGAAACTAAAAATCCTCGAGGCACTCTGCATTAAACAATTTAAACCTGGTTTGAATACAATCAATTTCGATATTTCCAATAACGTACTCAAATGTCTGTAATCAGACCAGGGACCATAACACCACTATTTTGTCACTGTCTTCGGCTATCCGCCACGGTAGGGATGGACTTATATTTTCAATTCAATTCCCTTTATTGTTAATAGCTTAAATGTTCTATGTTTACTGTGTGTTAATATTTACTCTTTGATAATGGCTTATGTGAGCCGAAAGCTTAGACCCGATAAAAGATTCAACAAATACTGTGATTTTTTGTTGTCTTTCAACGACATCACCATCAAGTATATCAGACGGTATGAACGGATCCTACACAAAGTTAATAGACAAAACTTGTCTATATTATTCAATGAAACTTGCATTAATATATATATATATATATATATATATATATATATATATATATATATATATATATATTCCATTTGTAAACGAGTTATTACGTAACCTAAGTTTCTACCATGAGTTGTGTTTTCAGCAGATTTGCAACAACTGATTTTAAAATGGTGTAATAACTCGT